>JAXDDW010000010.1:6480000-6537500 GCA_034670385.1 Hoplostethus mediterraneus | reverse complement strand
TCTGTACTACACAGTGGCTTAATGGTTATACTACGTTCCCATGTAGCAAGCTGTTCGTGGTCCGCCAGCTTTTATGGTCAGAATGCCTCTGTCAGACCAACCTTGGTCTAACCTAACATTAATGTTAGCTGGCTGAGGCTAACTAACAGCTAACGTCAGCTAGGAATGACTTAAACTTGCTAAACCGTATTCTCTAGCCAGGTAAATACAGACTTCATCCAATCTATAGTGCAATCTACAATCTCTTCATACAGTCTATTATAATGTTTTTGTATTTTCAAAAGGTATTTCTGACTGTTTAAGGTCTGTTCAGGAAATTCAAGCTTAGTCTTCCCGTCATGCCACGACTGATTGGCCACAGCTGTGATGCCAGCTAGTCACCTCATGTTATTTTGGCAGGACCTCAACTCTCTCACTACATTCTGTCCTTTACTTTTATCCCCCATATACTGTGATGATGTTCAATCATAACTCATATAATAAACTGTCTCTTCAGGCTCCTCTGGTCTCTCAGTGAGTATTCAACTTCGCACTGCTAGGTAGTGAGAATAACCAGCATGCATATGCTTGGTTTGGCTTGATGTTAATTATGGGCCCACAGGAACCTGAAAGGGACAGTGGGACACAGCGCCACCAGGGGGCCGCCGGTTGTCACAGCACTGCTGGGAGACTGTTACAGTTTTTTACAGTCGCTAACATCCGTTTGTCCAATCTGTAGTCACATTTTCAAAACTCTAAACACAATTAGCACAACATCCGTCAGTTGTGGACCAAACCATTAACACAATTCATGTTGTTTTCACGCAATAAGCAGTCAATTAACACGTTTCTAAAATGCTTAGATTTTGTTTACATACAATCTTTCTTGTCTTATTTACAAATGCTTGCACACAGCATGCCAGAAATGAAAACCTAATGTTGAAAACCTTAAATACAGTATAAAGCCTCTACTTCTGCAACAACAGCAGCTCAAAAGCTTTATTGAAACAGCTGATTAGCATTTCTGAATGAACAGATCACTGAAACATTGAGAAATAGCTGATTTAAGTTGTGTAAAATAGACCAAACAGAGTTCAAATGAAACAGTTGTACACAGTTCCTGTAGAAAGGAACAGTGAGCGGGTCACCAGCACCGATACGTCCAGGTATGGTGTCTCTCCAATATGTCTTGTTCTATAGTGAGTTTTACACTATGCTACTCTACATGTAAACATGGGTTACAGTACATACAGTAGGACATACTGAAAAGTATTTACACATACTGTGTTTACACATACTGTGTTTACACATATTGTGCATGCCAAGCGTTTCTATCTAGGTGCATAGCGAGAGACGACATAGATGTGATGTGGACGAGAACATGTGGCCAAATAATGAAGATCATATAGATTACAGTTTGGTCCACAACTGACGGATGTTTTGCAAATTGTGTTTAGAGTTTTGAAAATGTGACTACAGATTGGACAAAAGGATGTTAGCGACTGTAAAAAACTGTAGAACAAAACTGTACAACAACTGTGCATTTTGGTGTTTTTTCCCTTCTGTGCCTTTTTTACTCTATTTGTGTATTTTATTTTTACACATTTGGAACCAAAGGTTGTATGTTGGATTTTTTGTTCATCACTTTTTTTTTCTACTGTACATTCAATAAAGTAAAGATGACTTCACTTTTCACTTTTAGATAGTATGTTTCCAAAAATGACACATTCAACACAGTAATGCAGTTTTTATAATGCCATCAACTGTTAGTATTTTGAAAGTCGTTGTGCTATGATTGACTACATGTTCCTCTTGGATAGAAAACATGTGCTTGTGTTTTGAAAGAATGATTTGATATTGAGTCGGGTTTGTCGGGTTTTGATAGAGTTAGTGTATGTAGAGAAAGTTTTTTAGCATTTTGAAATGTAGTTAGTATTTAATTAACAAAATGTGGTTTTGATCAGAAAATTAACTAGTTGGCTAATTGTGTGATGTAGGTGTATTGCTGTGTTAAGAGTTTAGAAAAAGTATCTTAAGTTTAGCTAAATGCTTGTTAGTGATCGTAAAAAACTGTAATAGAGATTAATAGAAGAGCTGTCGTTTCATATTCAAAGCAGAGCAACATTAAATGTTAAAATGTGTTGATAACATGAAGGCTGAGGGAAACATACAGTCCACAGACATACTGACTGTAAATAGGTTCAACCACCTTGGAATAGCAGGGAAAGATGCATCACTACTGCTGAAAAATCATCTACAATATGTCTTTCAGGCCTTTCAAGAAAGAAGACAGGACGAGTTCAAAGTTGGGGGGTGGGGTTAGATTTATTATTAGATTATTAAGATTATTAAGATTAAGATTATTAAATGATTATTTTGTGATGAATAAAAAAAAATTGATTGACACAAAGACAGACAGACAAAGGGCTGGATCAGTTGAGCCAGGGGTGGAGCAGCAACGACTCCAGGGTGGGACGGATTTTAGGGTCCTTGGACAAACAGCTTGTCAACATATCCTGGCAATCTGGAGAGGAAGACAGGGATCAAAGAGATGAATACAGACAGTGTGTATTAAAAGTGTGTGTGTGTGTGTGTGTGTGTGTGTGCGCGCGTGATTGCCTTACCTTGGGACAGCTCTGCGTTCATGGCAGGTCGGCTGTGGAGGATCTCCCTCCTGGTAGCAAAGGGGTGGTATCCTGACACCATGCCGAACATCAGTACCCCCAGCTGCCACACGGTGGATGGACCAGCTCCGTATGTTCTGGATGTGATCCATTCGGGTGGGGTGTACCCGCTGGTACCTGGGACACACACAGACAGACATGAGTGAGACATGGACGAGCGAGAGGGTAAGAGGGAGAGAGAGATAAAGAGAACCGAAGCCAGGCAACGCACCACCAAAGTCATCATATGTTCCCTCATGCAGGATGCAGCCGCAGCCGAAGTCGATGACTCTCAGACGTGGTGTGGATATTGTCAGATGGTAAGTGGAAGGAGCACTTTGGGGAACCCGATACCCGATAGCCTCACTCTTCGCGATAGGGTGAGGAGCTCAGTGGTCTAGGACAGTGGTTCCCAATCCAGTCCTCAAGCCCCCCCCTGTCCTGGAGGTTTTAGCTCCAGCCTTACTCAGACACACCTGAACCAATTCAGGTATCTTGAAAAGCTGAAGCCTCTAATTGGTTCAGGTGTGCCTGAGAAAGGCTGGAGCTAAAACCTCCAGGACAGGGGGGGGCTTGAGGACTGGATTGGGAACCACTGGTCTAGGAGGACCTCATTGTTGAGCTGCTGCTCCTCCACATTGATAGGAGCAAGTTGAGGTGGTTTGGGAACACTGCTGGTAGCTTCCCTGACAAGACCCCACGGTAGACCCATGACGCTGGAGGAACTAACATCCGTTTGTCCAATCTGTAGTCACATTTTCAAAACTCTAAACACAATTAGCACAACATCCGTCAAAAAGACAGCTGTGCCAGTGGAGCGTCAGTGGTCCACCAGTGGTCCACCAACTGTTTGCTATAAGGACTTTATTCCAAGAAATAAAATACATCAACTAGCATCACCTTTGAATTAATTTTCATCATTCAGTTGTTTGTGCAACAGGAAGCAACAGAGTTTAAGGAAACCTCTCAAGTGTGGTCTGATTTGTTTATGGCAGTTACACCAAGATATCACAATTCATTTGACAATGATATATAGATATTTAAACATGCTACACAAAACACATTTAATGGTGAATCTGTCTTGTGCAGAGCGAGCTGGGAGTGGACTGCAGCCCTTTTGCCATTTCTAGCTATCTTGTCACACCCGAACACTGTGTTGCCAGGCAACGCTCAACGCCTGCCCCCGATGACCTGTCGCTGTCTCGTTCCGCCTGCCTATCCAGGAGCGTCTCACACACACACACACACACATACGCGACGGTGTCAGTCTCCCCGAGCCAGCCAACAGGACGGAGCACTCTCTCCTGGCGAATATTAACAGAACCGCGGGCCTCCATGGGTAACCGTTCGGCTGCGGGGCTACACCGAGCCGTTCGCAATGTATTAAAGGCCACGACGATTCACCAGAACATTGGGACATGTCGGAAAGGTAAGCCGAAACCATGAATTAGTTAGATATGTTGCTTAGCCTGTGATGCCTACTTGTCAGTTTAACTGCAGTCTGAAGATGTAGGCCAGTTTTCCACGCAGTATATCCTAGTGTTCAAAATGTAAACTAAACCAGGTCGCGTCAAAGCCCCAAACTAATGATCTTGAATAATATCTATTTTTGAGCATCATAGGCTTTTGCCGGGTAACAAACTATAACCGAAGCCCAGGCGGTATGAATTATAGAAGCATCGGTGTCCAGGTAGCCCTTGTATACAGGTATCTATTATAAGCTAATGGCACCTGCTCAGGTGTCCGCTGCTGTTATGGCGACCGGCCCTAATCCTCGGCATCGGGGCCCAGTTCACCGTAACTCTAACCACTCGACCGTCGGTCAGGGTTTCAGCACACACAGCGGATATGCACCGGGGCTTCCGTTACAGACGAGGCAGCTCCAACGGGGAAACAGTAGCGGTTAGCAGTAGGGTTTTTAAAAAAGTTACATTTATTGAGAATTAGGTTTGACCCATTTCTGAGGATATTCAATGTATGTACTTTGGATGAACTTGTTTCTCTTTCTCGTCATTTGCTTTTCTGTTGTTTCTTTTTTCCTTCTCTCACTCTAACTCTCTACCTCCTCACATTTTTCTCTCTTTCTCCTTCTTCTCTATTCCTCTCTCTCTCTCTCTCTCTCTCTCTCTCTCTCTCTCTCTCTCTCAGTTCTTCAGGTGTGAACACTATCAGTGGCAGTTTTCCCAAATCCCACTCGTCCCGGTACTCTGACCTCAGCATTACACACACAGCGCTCTCCGTGGACCAGAGTCCCGATTCTGGAGTCGTAACTACACCTGTGAGTGATCCGGATATTTCAGCGCATGCACACACACACACACACACATACACACACACACACACACACTGAACGACTTATCCTTCATTGTTCCTATCCTCGAGCCAATTCTGCTCAATCTGCTGCCTTCCACCCTCTCCAGCTTTGACCCTTCCATCCTCATATCTTTCCCCTCTCCTCCTTTCGTCAGCCAATCCCCTCGTCTCTGTCTTCCTCCCCCTCCAGCTTTACACCTCTACACTTGAACCAAATATTCTTCCTCTGCTCAACTTCTTTTCAACCCTCTCCATCCTCCAGTGTCCCCCTCCACATGCCCCTTACCTATCCTCCTTTTCCTCGCCGCCTCTGATGCTCCACTCTCCATTTCATCCGTGGGCCATTTGCAGAAAGACCCCCCCCCCCCCATCACTGTTGAAATGAAGAATGAAAAGATAAAATGAAATCTAATGAAAGAAGACTCTTGCCTCACCCTGCCCACCTTTAATGAAGCCAGGGTTTCTATACTTGGGGTGCTGTGTTGGGTTAGAGGTAGGGTTGGGGGTCAGGGTTTGGATATTAATACCATGAACACATACATTCAAACAGTATATACTAGTAATACATACTGTACTAGCATGTACATGAAGGGTGGAATATGATGCCTGCTATTACTACATGACTGTTTGTCATGAAAGTATATTATGGGTTATTATTAACATCTGTTTATCATGTGAGGTTGTGGTAAATTAATGTTTTCTTTCCTTTCCTTTTCCTTCATATAACTTACATCACTTCCATACTATTTAATATATGCACTATGACTTTACATCATATACATTTATGTCAAGCTAAACTATGGGTAACTATAACTGGAACTAACACTATATTCCTTATTTCAATTTATTGCCTTTCCTCCATTTTCCCTGGGAATGATGGGATGTCTGCTGCCGGTCTGTTTCGACCATTCCAAATCCTTACACATCAATGTAATCATAGTCGGCATGTCCAGTGCACATTTAAATCACTGAACCCATAACAGCAGACTTCCAACCTTAACCAACCAGTGTCCCAAATGTAAAAATGATATTCTATAATTGTACACCAATTGCTGGACTTTCCTTTTGGATTAGTCAAACTGTAAAGTAGTCTGTGCAGGGCTTTGTAGCAAATGTGATCATCCGTGTTTCATTTTTTTCTTTTAAATTTGTGGTCATGTATTTCACTATATTTCGACATGTTTCATCCATCTGTACGTTTGACTTATTGAAACCACCTCCTTTCTCAAAAGGGTTTGGATTGGAGGGTTTCTTTCTTTCTTTCTTTCTTTCTTTCTTACTTTCTTCCACTCCAGAGGTCACTACGGCTAGGAGGAGTGGCCATTTACAGTTAGGTCATTCCTCTGTCTAGGGTAACAGAGGGAGGCTAGGGTTACAGTCACAGAGTAACAGAGAACAGGATGGGTGTAAGCGGGTTCATGGGGTGACATGTTCAAGTACAGCAATGTCATCTACTGCAGCCCCCCTACTGAGTAAAAAACACAACCATATAACTATTATTTACATACAAATATGTATGTATGTATGAGGGATGAGAGGAGAAAGAGAGAGAGAGAGATAGATATTATGTGACCATGTGACCAGAGTTAGGGAACCTCGATCAGCAGATTATGAAACAATAGTGACTCTTATCAACCAGGGACCATTTTGAAGGCAGAAATTACTATATGCTTTCATCTTTTTAACAATTTTTATGTAATATTGATGTAAAAGTATACAGTAACTGGTTTCAGCAAATGATTTTGAGTATAGTCGTACTGTATAGCAAGTTAATAGAGCCTATGTTGCGTTAATGGGGAGTTTTTTATTACTTGTTTGTGGTTCCTCTCTTCTTCTCCTAACACATTTCCATTCTCACCTCCAGAAAAATGAAACCAGAGCTCAGTCACCTTCCATCCATTTGTTTGTTCCATCACATATCTCAGACACTGCTGACTGCATTTTGATCAAACTGATGGATGCATCTCATAACTGCATTCTGGCATTTTCAATATTACACCGATCGCCCGGGGGGGGGGGGGGAAGTTCCACATCATGTAATGTAGATTGTTTGTAGTTTGTTTGTCCGTGTGTCATGCACAATATCTCAGACACCGCTGATCCAATTTTCATTCAACTTGGGAGAATACCACTTACAACTTCCTTATGGCAGAATTACACTGATTGGCCCAATGGGGGCGCTACAATTACTGGTCAAAACAAGTTGACTTTGTTACTGATTGGTGGCAGAGGGGGACTGCATCATTTGAGGGGGACAATCTGTTCAATTTGTTCTCCTCTTTCCTCTGCTAGCTGCCGTCCAGTCGGTTCCGGTTTGAGTCGTGGCATCGCCTGGAGCAGAGTGCGGTCACAGGAGACCAGCTGACCTGCCCCAGGGTCAGAGAAGGTCCGGGATTAGTGTGAAAACCACCACTGTGACCTTTGCACTTTGATAATGAACAACTTTTGCAGCTATGGTAGAAGTCGGACTTTCTGTTTGCTGCAGTATACGTTGAATGAAATTGAAGGAAAATAAATAAAATAAAAACCTTCTTTCCCCTCTCTATCTTGGCTCTTGTTCTGCCAGAGTATGAACCAGTTAAACTTAAGAATTTAAGTGTGATGAGGTATGAAGAAAGCAAAACAGTAACAGCCAAAACTGCAAGTAGAGATAGGACCAGGCTTTGTTTGTACATCAATATCCTGTGTGAACGTGAGCATAACAGCGTTGGTTGTACCGTATAGATACATTCTCTGTCTTTGATGATGTCATCAAACAGGGCCATCAGAAGAGGAGCTGTTTCTAAGAGAGGGGGGTGACATCCGTTTGGAGAGGAGGAGGAGGAGGAGGAAGAGAGAGGAGGAAGAAGGACAGACATGGGACGAGAGGCTGCAAGAGAATTGGGAAAACTGCTTGGTGAGTCAGCAGGCAGTGTGTGTGTGTGTGTGTGTGTGTGTGTGTGTGTGTGAGTGTGTGTGTGTGTGTGTGTGTGTGTGTGTGTGTGTGTGTGTGTGTGAGCAACACAGAAAAAGCCAGGTTAGGATAGAGAGAGACAGAGATAGGGAAGTGGGGGAGGAAGGAAGTGAAAAGAACGAAAGGGAGAGAGAGTCTCAACTATTCTATCCGTTCTCTCTTCTCAGGAGTTAAATCTATCCTACCAGAACTTGGGTGATCCCTTCCAGCAAGAGAATTTCCTCAGGATCCTCCGACGGTTGATCCGCGTGGAGGAACTACAACTGGTTGACAACTCCCTCACCAACCTGAGTTCTATACGTCTGCCAAGGTAGGCAGAGTAGCGCACCACAACTCCCTCACCAATCCTACTCAGTTACTACGCTACCCGGTTGCTGTTCCTCTTTGATGATGCTGTTTGTCCATGTTTGTTATGTTAACATGATATTTTTTACACTGTTTGTCCTGCCACATCAAATCATTTTGCATTTTTTTGTGGGCTCTGTGGAATACATTCTGCTAATTGGCATTCAGCTCAATTCAATTTAAGTACTAAACAGTTAAAAGTCCTATTTCATGAGGTGTGTCTGCTACTTTGTCTATCTCCTGTAAGGTTCTGTTCTACCTAGAAAGCACTCCCATAACCATAACCATAACCATAACTACAACCATAACCAAACACGATTGAGTACATAACACATAAACCACTACAATACATACAGTATTTACCACAAATTGAATCTGCTCCAAATGTCCAACTGTTTCTTTATGACTGTTATGCCTCTTGCACCCAGTGTAACGTTACCTCAGGTATCAATAGCGATAGAAGGAAAGGTAAACCTCATGTGTGCGTCGCTCGGGCAGGTGCAGAATGTTGAACCTGCACCATAACCACCTGGCGTGTCTGCGCCAGCTGCCAAAGCTCCCAGCAGTGGAGCACCTTTGTCTGTCTGAGAACGCCATTGGCTCCCTGGGGGGACTGGGAGCTCTGGGGAAGAGCCCGCTACGCTCCCTAAACCTGTCCCTCAACCCAGTCACCTTCACTCAGGACTACCGTGCACGGTGAGAAGGGGGAAAAGAGGGAGGAGAGAGGAGGACAGAGAGAGAGGGAACGATAGAAATGCATATACCAATGGTGACTACATGAGCTTTAGGTTTGCCGCTAAGCCTTTTTGTAAACCACTGTGATTATTTTGGCTAGATTTGTGTCCGGCTGTTTTTGCAATTTGCAGAAAATGCCTTTGACATTTTGCTTCATCTGAAAATGAATTCCATGTACCTGCGCTATCAGTGCCACAGCACTCTCTTCTATATCAAAGACATGTGTTTGCACAGATAAACATGCACTAAAGCAGGCACACACCCACACACACACACACACACACACACGTACACACACATTCCCACAGAAGAAAGAAAAATGAAAGAAGAAGAGAGATAAAGGGGAGAGAAAGTCATCACTCAGGCCCCTAAAAGCAAACACATCAGATTTGATTTGACTCATGACTCACTACATTCCCCCCTGCTCCCCCGTCCCTGCCGTGTCTACTCAGTGGGGGACAACTAGTAAGGGAATAGAGGTAAAGGGATAGAGAGATAGGAGAATGGAGGAGAGATGGTGTTTATACTGTCATATCATTTTTCTTCCTCTCCTTGTTTTTTTCTTTGCTATCTCCCTGTCTCTCCCTGTCTCTCTCTGTCTCTGCCTCTCTCTCTCTTGCCTCTCTCTGTACAGTGTTTTCTCCTGTTTGCCAAAGCTACAGGTCCTGGATGGAATCCCCAAGCTGCCAGAAGACTCTCTGCCCATCAGACTACAGTTCCCAGAAACCACCAGGATGTGCAGCATTTTGTGATATTCTTCTGTGGATGGATTTGTACTGCCCCTGTCCTATTAGCAGCCCTAGCCAGTGATGGTTTAGGATCAGGGGGGTAATCCATAGTTTGATGTTGCATTCAAGGTTTCATTATGAAGTTAGACTAATTGCACAACAACTTTTTGCCGAAAAACAACAACTTTGAAAACCATGGAAATGTCAAGGGTAATGCACTCCAAGGCCATGCAGAACATGAACTCATTTAAAGCACCAATGTGTCTGATACTTTCATACAAGAGATTTATATTGTGTACTGTATATTTGAATAATAAATGGACAATAACCTTAAGTCTTTCAGCTGTCCACTTAACTTTTAAGTGAATGGTTATGATGAACTTGGGAGAGAGAGAGAGAGAGAGAGAGGACTCATCTCTACCAACTCTAGAGATCTCTTTCAACACAGCTCATATTCACCGCTTGCAACAAGCTGCATCAGACATACAAAGGAGCATTATAACTGCGTGTGGGGGGGGGGGGGCAATTATGTTACTATATTCTATATTATTACATTATATATATTGTGTATATTAGATTAGACAAAATTGGCAAATGCAATCACAGTCACCCCGGGGCCTTCAGCATTCATCTGTGACATATGAGAAGAGAAAAAGGACATCCGCTTTCACAGGCTTATCAAACATTTAGCCTCCAGACTCCCCAGGATAATGGCCTCCTGTGTCCTCCTCTGACTGACTGGTTAATGACCCGTGGGCCTCATGCAGTGGGTCACACACACACACACACACACACACACACACACACACACACACACACACACACACAGGCACATACCTATGCATAGGAAAAGAGACAGACACACCCACACATATAAACAAAAACATTGACACACACAGACATGCAGACGCGTGTGCACAAACTACACACACACACACACACACACACACACACACATACAAACAGAGTAGTCCTTTGTAGCGTGATGGATAGCACTAACACTACCAGGGTTATGGGTTTAATTCCCACTGGGTCCACCCATACTAAAAGTGTGTGTACCCATGGTACTGTAAAGTGCTTTAGATAAAAGCGTCCGTGAAATGGCATATGTTACAGTCCACACACACACACACACACACACACACACACACACACACACACACACACACATACAGACAGCAGTGTAATAGGGGATACACTGACATTGTCCAGTTGATTTATTCATATACAGCAGCAGTGTATTCTTCCTTACTAATGGTTTCACTTTCACCCCCAACCTGAAACATACACAGACAGTGCTATCACATATCCTGGAACACACACACACACACACACACACACACACACACACACACACACACACACACACACACAAGCAAGAGCACACGCATACACACCGTATTGGCTCACAAACACACACACAATCTGCGCACGTCTCTTCTTCCCTCACACCAATGTGGAGAAACACAATTTAAGCAGCCGATATCTCTCTAACAAGCGCACACCCAGACACAAACTACCAGTTACATGGCTCATTGGGATTCGCTTAAGTGTGGAAGATTGTTTGTGCTTCGGCGTGTGTGTGTGTGTGTGTGTGTGTGTGTGTGTGTGTGTGTGTCTTCAAAGATAAGGAGATAGAACTTAGTCTCCTACTATGTGAATGGGGGGACATTACTCCTACAGACAGACAGTATAATGAACACAGTGCTATCTTAGCCCTCTGGATCCTTCCGTATTGAACCAAGAAAACCAGGTCAAGTGAAGCGAGCATCTAAAAGTGATATTTTACGTCATATTATCAATTATTTTTACAGCCCATTTTCGATATTACGATCTGTCCTGACGTGGCAGTAAAATCGGTGCGGGTTTCGATTTGACTATTAGAAAAATGTGGGTGGAAAATAACAAATCTTTTCATGGCTTGGAGCTTTCAAGTAAATCCCACGCTGGTGTTAAATGGAAGGTTTGAGAATTTGTGGCAGTTATGTGGGCACGCATCTCAAGATAGACTCCGGCTCCAGGCAATCGACACATTAAAATTATTCATGCCTGGTAATTCACCCATGAAATGATGAGTGAGAGGGCGAGAGAGAGAGAGAGAGAGAGAGAGAGAGAGAGAGAGAGAGAGAGAATGTGGAGGAGTATCATCTCTGCAATTGCTTGTCACTGTATCAAATGTGTGTGTGCCGTGCATGGCAGTGTGTGTGTGTGTGTGTGTGTGTGTGTGTGTGTGTCTCCCTGCGGCCTGCTATTAGCACAGTAATGAGACACCTGTTACGCTCACACTCCTCCAACATCCCACAATCCCAGATCAAGAATCTGACACCAGCACTGGGATGATGACAGGAAGAGAGGGGGGGGGGGGGAAAACTGAAATCGAGTGAGAGAGAGAAGAAAAAAAAAATCGAGTGAAAGCACAGGGATGGTGGCAAGAAGAGAGGCGGGAAGCGGATAGAAAAGGAGAGCGAGCGAGAGAGAAAGAGAGATGATTTGATTGAGGCTGGGGACTGGGGACAAATGTTGTTCATTTGAGGTAATTGCCTTTGTCACTCCGCAAACCCCCGTCTCGTTTGATTTTCATTCCATCCTCATCTGTCGGTTCATTTCCCGGGGGACAGAGTTTACAGGCAATCTTCTCACCCCTGCGCTCCTGAGCAAAAAAAAAAAAAAAGGGTAGATAAGGTGGAAGAGTCGACAGGAATTGTTATCCTTGGAAGAGAGTCAGGGTTTTCTTTGCAGCGCAGAAAGTGAACGGCTGCAAACTCATCAATGAATATTTATGATCTTCCCCCCCATCTGCTTGATGCATATTTATGCTCGTCTTGTTTTAGTCTGAAAACGGACTTGACAGGAAGATCGTGCGCGGCATGTCGAGCTGTGGGCCCGCCAGCAGCCATAAATACACCCGTCCATCCATTTTTCTTATCCGCTTCAGGGTCGTGGTGGTGGGCGACAGGGCAGCCACAACAGCCCAGATGTCCCTTTTCCCCAAGCTGCTTTCCTCCAGCTGCTCCAAGGCCTGCTGGGAGATGTAGTCCCTCCAGCTTGCCTTGGGTCCAACGCTCCACTTAAGACTTGAGTTATTGATCAACTGGCCTCCTCAAAAGGCCTGAAAGTCTAGTACACAATCAGACAAGCAGTCAGAATAACCATCCTTCACCATCTTTATTCCACACACACCATTCTATTGATAAACATGTTTCAGTACAGTCAAAATCTCACTTTTGTATCAAATATAACTGGTGGAAAAATATGATCAAATTGTAAGCACTTATATTACTATACATTGTACAGTAGACTACGGATGTCGGTGGAAAGTTGCATTATAGGGTTTGTGAATAGACTTCACAACAGCAGTCGAGGTGGAATAGCCCTCCGTTCAAAAGGTATGATCGAGGAATATGAGTCTCATCGCGAGCTCGCACGCGCTTATCTCTCCTATGATGTCCTGTTGAAATACATGACTATGAGCGAAGACAGGTTTCCAGGATTGAAAAAGGCACACGACAATGAGACTTTCAGCATTCAACAGAACGGCCTTTCTGATTGGCATCCGCAGAAGCATCCAGTGACGATATCGCTGTATGTCAGCTTCAAGACGTTGTGGTTTAAAAACAGTTACGAAGCAACTAGTCAGGGAAAAAACATTTAACGAAAAACACCTTTAACGATTGTCAGAATTGTTACAATCAACAATAAATAACAGAAAATGACTTGATCGATTGGAATGCAAGTTGTGCTAACTAAGGAGAACTAAGGATTTTGAGAACTACAACAAATACAATATTTTGCATAAAACAAATATAAAAGCATTGGAATAAAATTATTTATCTTTGCTTTCTTTACACATACTCAAAGACAACACACAGTAAAAGTACATTCTCCACCCGCCTGCTGGTAGGAAAACAGAACCAGACAGGCAATCAGGCAGACACGCAAGTAGACAAACAAATCAATTAGAAAACAAGATATATTCCAATTCGGCCTGAATTATTCTGTCCGTTTCCACAGTTGAAGTTGATCAGTTCCAACCCCACAGTGTTGGGAATATCATTCCATCTCCAGGCTTAGTGTCCCGATTATCCCAATCGGAATTCTGAGTGGGTGACTGGGTTAACTCCTTTGGGAAACCCGATAGGCTCCGAGGGCAGCAGACAAGGCACCGTTACTAGTCAATGTCTTTTTCCGTCTCACATCTCTGCCCTCCGATTGGTTCTCGTGTCCCGCCCGGCCGTATCCTCTACTTCCTCTTCTTCCTCTTCGTAATTCTCTTCCTCGTTATTCTCCGCCTCTTTTCTGTGATCTCCCTGTTTTCTCGGTGCGTCCTGGTCTTTCGCTTCATCCTGATGCACAACACAAACATGCAATGTGACTAATGTGATGGACATTATATACACTTCCTTCTCTGCCCATCCATCTATTCAGTATCCAACCGCTACTCTAAAACTTTTCTGAACAATTTTCCTTCTGTAGAAAGTAAATTCATTACCCCTCAACGTGTCTGATTCAGATCTTTCTAGATTCAATTAGTATTGCAAAGATATTAATTTACACCTTGCAGTCTGTTGACAACGGAGACAGTGACATGGCTAACATCATAACAGACTAACAAGATCACCAGTGATCGAAAAATAAGTGGTTTGGGAATCAGTGAGAGAGGAAGTGTGTACCCCACTAGTGTGTTTACCAGCTTAGCTCAGACTTCTATCTATATCTATCCATCACATATATCTATAGCAGGTTAAAACTCAGACGATCATAATTTCATTTTAGATCAATGGGAGCAGAGAGAGTTCTGCAGATGACTCCTAGGAACAATACAATCAAAACTTGGAGAATACAGTATTTGTGAGTCATCAAATAAAGCAAAATAATTGGTCAAAGAGCAATATTTGCAATATACAACTCCACTCTGGAGACCATATCACACTAATTATTCTTTAAAAACTACCAAGAATAACAGTGAAGCTTATAAGCATCTATTCATTTAGTTCCTTAAGGACATATGTGCTCCAGTGCTTCCACTCAAGTAGATCTGCCTCTGAATCGCCAGTGAATTAAGTAAAACAGGCCCAGGTGGTAACCAGACACCTAGACAGACCCAACACCTGATCCCCCTCATTTACCAGAACACACTGGCCAGGTCACCCTCTCTCACGCACACGCACACGCACACGCACACGCACACGCACACATGCACACGCACACTCACACACACTTTTCCCCAATTTTAGGTAGAGTGGAAACACTGTAGGCCTGCAGGTTAGTAGGCTAGAAGTGTGGGACCCTAGAAAGGTTTTTAAAATATCTGTTTCTGGCGTTCGTGCAGAACCCACCTGTTCTATATTTTCCTCGTTATAAGGATCCTCCCCTTCCTCCTCCACCTCCTCTTGTCTCTTCGGACCGCCAGGCAAGTCCTCCTGGACCTGTAGAAACAGTAGAAAGTGTGTATTGACAAGTGGCCCTGTGTAGCTCCATGGGTCTAACAGGGTTTCTGCCAATTTGATTGAACTTTTTAAGACCTTTTTGAATTAAATGCAAGACAAGAAAACAACTGTGAACCTGCCATGAGTCTGTGTGACTGGGCTGATCTCTCACCGGAAAAGCAGCACACCAAGAAACTGCAACATTTGTGTGTGTGTGTGTGTGTGTGTGTGTGTGTGTGTGTGTGCACCTCATCTTCTCCTTCCTCCTGGTACTGGTCATCCAGGGCGTCTTCCTGTTGATCTGGGTTTCCAGCCATCTGAACACACAAACACACACACACACACATACCCACATTACTATTACTCCCTATACTTTGTTTCTGTCCCCTCCGCCAAGTGCAGGTTCAAACGGTGGGTTAGTTGGGGTTCAGGTGTGTGTCTGCGTGTGTTCGGCTGCTGATGCTGCCTTCTCTCTCATCCCCCATTCACCGCCAGTTCCTTCACACCGTGTCGGTAGGGGTTCGGGACTGTCTACGCTTCTCTGAACTTCCTCCATTTGCTCCTCCAATGTTCTCCTCTTCCTCGTTAGCCCCTTGACTCACCACCAGTTCCCTCCTCCACGGCAGGCTGGTCAGGGTGCGGGTGCGTGTCTATGTGTTTGGCTGGCAGCGCCGGCTCCTCTTCCTCCTCCTCCTCCTCTCTGACCCTGTGCTGGGGCTGCTGCTCCTCAGCCTCCTCAAACTCATCCTCTCCCTGGTTGTTGGGGTCGTCCTCGGGATCCAGCTCCCCGTCTATATTCCCCTACAGCGCAGGAGGTGATACAGCATCGTGGTGAAATCACACTGAAACAAGAGGCGACTTGAGCAAGAGATGCAATATTAAACTGGTGAATTAATATTGGAATAGTGACTAAATAGTGAATTAGCACTAGAAGAGCAAGAGATAAAATCTGGTGCATTAAAGCTGCACTAGGCAATTTCGCATGTTGCCAGCCCTCGAATAGGAGTGGTAAGCTTTTAAATGTAAGGACTTCAATACCGATAAATCATGTAATGTGTTGTAGACAAATATCTAATGTTGGTGAGTCCAGCATTCTCAGGATGGAGCGCTAGCTTGCTGCGGTTTAGGGAAAAGTTTGTATTTTACTCTGTGCACAGAGATTTCCCACCAGTGCACATACCTGACACCTGAAATTAATTTGGACAAATAAGGAGAATCCACAGAGTCTCAGTTATGTATGTATTTTTATATAACATTTTTACCTAGTGCAGTTTCAATAAGAGTAAGAGGCAGTGACACAATAACAGCGCGTGATAAGGAGGAATAATAAGTGATGGTGGAGTGTGGTGGAATAACACTGATGGATTTTGGCAGTCAGTGCATTGCAATGTTCAATCAATTGCCTTGTTGATGTTCTGAGGTATTAATGGATTACTGGGCTGACGGATGGGACGGTTGAATGATTGTATGACACACGATACACTGGCGTGGATGTAACCGTGACTGAATGAGCCGGGAGGATGAAAGGATAGATTGATGCTGAGGATGCATGAGTGAACAGTGGGATGGATGGATGGATGGATGGATGGATGGATGGATGGATGGATGGATGGACAAACCGTCATACCTGCTGATGTTGTGGCACTCTGTGATCCACTTCTTCGTGTTTCTCATCTTCCTCGTGTAACATGTTAGCATCCCTCTCTGTTGACACGCACAAACACGCACACAAAAGGTATGAACCACCGACTACTAACTAACTCTTCAAACAGCATCAGGCTCAGAGAAATTATTAACGCTGAACATTGTTCCTGCTATCTTGATGACATGAATACAGCAAGTGTTCATAGAAAACAAGGAGTTCTTCATGGGTATCTTTTCCTCTCACCTTCCTCATCGTCAGCGTGAGGGTCCTCTTCTCCTTGGACAATGTCATTGTCCATGTTCTCATACTCTGTCCTCTTCCTAACACAACGTTGATAATACAGAGCAGTCAGAAAGGGCAGAGCCTCTCAACAACGCCAAAACACAGTTATGAGTTATGAATCTCAACTTAAGGAAGTTTATGTGGTCAAGTTAAACTATGTACCCCAAGATATACTACAACAGTGTGTTGGAAAATATTTTTAACATAGTTTTGTTAGATTATCTTCTTTTGAGCCATCTACACAAGAGATGCAGAGCTTTTGGTCTTACGCAATCTCAATCAAAACATTAAACGTTTTCTCTTTGATGATGGATTTGATTGTTATTGCCAGCATCTTAGCAGAGAATTAGTTGGCTGAGTGACAAACATTATAGGAAATGATCACTTCCAGTTAGCAGAAAAGAGAGCTGAAATTGGGTTTGTTTTGTGCTGCTGTGGTTGATCAATGACATGCCAGCGTCATTATGCTTTCCTTCCTACATAATGAGTTTGACACAGATCATTTAGAAACATGAGTGACAGCCCCTGCTTGTCCCGAGCTGCTGACGACATCTTTGCGGTGTTGCTTTTGTGCTGATGTAGCTATGAGGCTAATGAAAACGAGGACACACACACACACCAGTGTTGGGGTCAGCTTACGCTCACTTCTATCCATCAACTTGGTTGTAGTTTGCACATCTGTCATTTATGCATCTTTTAGTATTTATCAAGCTAGTTGTTCTTTGCACCGTTACTAATATGACAAGGCTGCTGCATGGGCGTAATTCTTCAGCTATGAATGTAAACTTGCAGTGTGTTTATGTTTAGTCTGCTGTCTCTGCTGTGTTTTGTCCTGTGCCTAGTGTGTCAGACCTGCATTGTGTTGTGTCAGCACCAAATAAGCCAAAGTCAAATTCCTTTTGCACCTGAATTAAAGCAATTCTGATTTCTCACAATTCAAAAGTAAAAAATATATTCCACATGAGAAGGTTTAATATTAATTAAATAGTTTAGTTTCAGACGCAGTCACACAGCACAACCTGACCTTAGGTGCTCCTCTCTCAGCAGCTGTTCCCGTCTGTCTGCCTCCTTGTGGTGTTGCTGCTCTCTCTCCTGCTCCTCCTTCAGCCTCTGCTCCCTCTCCTTCTGCTCCTTCTCTCTCTGGGTCTGCAGGGCTTCCTGTCGCTGCTGGATCTGCCTGCGCTCCTGGGCCCTCTGAACCTCCAGACGCTGCTGCTCCTGCTGCTGCTCGTAGGCCGACTTCACACGCTCCACCTGGGCATGAGCCTCCTGCTGCAGCTGGGCCTCCTGCTGCAGCTCCGCCTGGGGAGCCTTTGAGAAGACAAATGGATGCAAATGGAAGGACATGAAACGCGAGGGGAACATGAGAGCACATCACAAACACTGAGTTGCTGTTAATTTGAGAGGTAAACACAGAGGGTAAGGACATAATTTATCCTTTGGGAAAATTAAATAGACGAAAATGACAGCAGAAAAAAACTAGCAGAAAAAAAAAACAAGCACAACACATAATAAGCGGGCTGCTGTTAATCAAAGAAGTAAACACTGAGCAAAGGCTGTAATTTATCCTTGTCTTACTGGGAATAAAACTAAATGATCAACACTTAAGTAGCTGTGTCCCTGACGTAAAGGACATCTGTGACTGATTTCTAACTGGAGTGTTTTCCAGGCTGCTCTATCGAGTTAATAAACCAGCTCTCTAACACCAGACCAGCTTTTAATACTGTTCAAATGAGAAATACTAGTTTACAACCTCCTCTAAACCAGTGCTGACCTGAGGCGGCTGGCGTTTGTGGCGGTCCAGGGCGTTCTCGTCTGGCTGTTCGTGTCCCGGCTGCTCCTCTTCCTCCTCCTCGTCCTGTGGTTGGTCGGGGTCCTCCTCCAGCTTCTGAGGCTGCCCTGCTTGGGCCATCTCCTCCTCTGCTAGCTCCCGCCTTCTCTCAGCCTCTCCCTCTCCATCCATGTCCTCCTCTTTCTCTGGCAAGGCATGCTGGGATACAGTGGGGTGGGACACGACCTCAGACTGGGCACGCACCTCCTCCTCCTCCTGGAGGTCCAACTGTGGAGGGAATGAGAGGAAAGCTAAAGAGGATTTGTGTGCGTTCCTGACTACATTATTACTGTTGTCCCTTCCAGATGAAGGTCGAAGTTTGATCTCCCTGGAGCTGGCCGGGGTTCAGTGTTTTGCTCAACACTTCAGCCTCCAGACCCAACTGGAGGACCTGGGAGAGTCTCCTTACTCACTACATCACTCTGCTGCCCCGAATGTCCTGCTCTGACGCTGCACTTGGACATATTATCAGTGATCAGTCATACATGACGAGAGGATTTCCAAACTCCAACGTTACCCTGGACCGAGCGTCCCCGTGATCTTCCTCGCGGGCGCGTTCCTCTTTGCGCGGCTTGACCAACAGCGTGTCCGACTGCGCTTGATGGACACGGGACTCGGCCGCTACGGCAGCGGCTTGTGGCTGCTGGGGGTTTTGGTCGTGCCTCAGGCTGGGCATCCTGTTCAGAGTCTCCTTCAGTTGTTTGAACTCATCCACCTGCATCTGGAAGAGACGACGAGACGGCCATTATACAGAAAAACACAACTAACACACCACCACATCTGCCCCTCTCCACAATCACTGAATCACTGAAGACATTGACTTCCCCTGGAGTGACCTGCTCAGTACGACACATCAGATAATATCTTTACTTTAATATCTTTATATCTTTACTCGTCCATCCGCAAATAGCCAAGATGCCCAATTAAAACTATTCATCTAAAGAAGTTTTAAAACTCCCAGTCAACTACCCCCATTTCTCTCTTTTTAAATAGACCATCCGGTTAAGCCCACAAAGTCTATACCATCAAACGACTGCCCCCCCTCCTCTTCCCATCCAGGCCAGGGGGTTGAATTCGGAAAATTCTTTCTAAATTCCTCCCCTCTGTCTTTCTCTCGCTCCAGTCCCTCCATTATAACTTTCTGGCTGATTGGCTGCAGCGTACTTCAGATGTACCGCTCTGACAACCCTGACTAAACTGAACCCCCCGGGGCGGAGGAAAGAGGTGTGTGTGTGTGTGTGTGTGTGTGTGTGTGCGCCTGTGCCTGTCCATCCAGAAGCACTGATGGAAAGCAGGACAGGCTTTAAAGCAAATTAGCAAAGGCAGACAGAGAAAGAAAGAGCGAGATAGAGTGTATCCATCCGTGCAGACCCACTGAAAGCAGGGCAGGATATAAAACAAATCAGCAGAGTACTGTATATCCGGGAAACTATTCAGCCTCTTGAAAAGGTCAGACTCAAGGAGAAACAGCCGCGTCCGTTCTGTTTACCCAAAAACCATAAAATGGTTTTGTCCCTTCCTAATGGCCTAATGGGGATTATGCAGTCCACTCCAATAAACATTTCTGTTTCTTTCTTGAAGGCTGAGAGGAATTCAGAGTAGGGGAGACACAGGAGAGAACGTTTTAGTGGCACTTGATCCTAAGGCCAGCAGGGCTACATATGGATAGAGAGTTGGGGGAGGTATTTAACCGCTGCACCATCTCTCATTCGGTGCAGGACTGAAGTGGCCTCCTGCTCTTCAGTTTTCCTACATGGCCCCATCTGTCATCAGCCCATTCCCAACACAACCGTTCTGGTGAATAATACACGCTGAGGAGAGGAGGGCTTCATTGAGATTGGTGACACGTACTGTACAGCGGTAACAGACGCAGGAGTCCCCCGACGTCCATCCGTCCTACTCAATTAGCAGCCAGATTTTTTCCTTCCACCTTTGATGACTCAAGGCAACAAAATCTGTATTTTTTTTTTTTTTTTGGTGACCTAAATTTCTTCTGGGTGTGAAGCAACAATTCAGTATTAATTCACTGTTGCGTTCAGTGACTGCGGTAAAGAGCGGGACCTCATCCCTCTACGCTGCTGGCCTACCTGAGCTGCAGCCAGCGCGCTCTTGTGGTCTTCCAGTGTCAGTGCGAGCTGGTCGTGGGCTGCCTTCAGGTCCTGATGCTGGACCTGTACACACACACAACGACACGCACGATGCAGTTAGGCTCCAATTTTAAAGCTTAAAATGTTGTAATTAAGATAACATTTCTGTTTCATTGTATTCTTTGAAAATAATGCAGAATGAAATCTATGATAAAATAAAGAATTTAAAAAAAAGAAGAGAATAGAAATGGCCTATTCTCACCTGTGCATCCCGTAGCTGCAAATGGACGTCCTGGTGGGCTTTCCTCAACTGCTTATTCTCCTCTCTCAGGTTATATACACCATCTACAGTTATAAAGACATGCATCATACACATTAACACATACCACAGACATCTAGACATAAATGACATCAAACAAGGGCAAAGCATATGGGCATTTTTGCAAAAACAATTATGACCAACCATATTGCTTTTCCTTTTTACTTTATGGCCAATTTTTAAAACCTCAATTCCACTTGTTAATCCCCATTCAAGTAGAAAGACATGCCCTAAAAAGTTCCCTGTACATCAATGTCTTAAAAAGTGTATATAAAAAGTGTGAGAGTGATTTCCAAGTGGATAACTGTAAGGGCCTCGGAAGATCACATATGATATGATGCAATCTAATGTTTTCTAGGCTAGAGCTAGTCTTAACTAGTCCACATCTTTGAAATGAGTCCAAAAATGAGACTTGGTTTCAGACATGCAGTACTTCATCTAGTCAGCAGGTGGAGACAAAGTAAGAACGTTTACCGACGGTACCTTTACACACACAGATGCAGTGATCACCAACTGCCCAACGGATAGGATAGGATAGGATAGAGATAGGAATACACTGATTGGGTGACATGTATACACCGCATGTGTGTGTGCGCCCAGGAAAACCACGTTGCTGGGTACATCCATCAGTACCTTTGAGTTTGGAGATCTCCGTTTCTTTGGCCTGATGCATTGTGTCGTAGCGCTCCCTGTGATCGTCCAGGGCCCGGCCGTGGTCCTCTCCCTGCAGCTGGTGCTGCTCCTGCAGATCGTAGTACTGCTTCTTCAGGTCCTCATGCTGGTTCTAACAGAACAGGGAGAAAGACTGTTGTCCTCGTTTGTCCCTTTTGGTTTTCTCTTTTTCTAAATACAGTTACACACATGCAAAAATGAAAGCCTTTAACCACACACACAGATACAGAGAGAGAGAGAGGGGGGGGAAGAAGATCTAGTGTGAGATAGTGAGGGATTGTGTGAGTGTGTGTGTGTGTGTGTGTGTGTGTGTGGTTGTGTGGTGACTGAATTGATCATACCTTTAGCATCTGGTGTTGCACATGCAGAGAGTTGAATCTGCTGCTGGAATCTTGCTGTATGACCATAAAACAACAACAGTTTAAAAACCTCCACCATTCCTCATTGAATCGTTTTAAAACACTCAAACCACAAACATTTGTATAGCCCTTTAGCACTCTAGGATTAAGCACTCTAGCAATGTAAGCAAAGCAAGAGACATTAGAGTAAAACATAAATCAAGGACACTTAATAGAGGATCGTAACATAAAAGCAAGTCTATAAAAGAGAGTTTTAAGAAGTGATTTACAAGACGATACTCATGGCAAGTAGATGTGAGACAAGATACCTTCTCCTTGTTCAGTGACTGTTGGGATTCGAGTTTATACACCAGGTAGTCTAGAAAACAGAGAACGTCTTTAGCTGTCAAGGGATTGGCATCAAAGTCTGCATCATTTGTTGTAAAAGAAGAGAGGAGGAACTTGGAAAAGTTACAATGGCTCCCAAACTAGAAGGCAGCATTTTCACCAGCACTTCTTCCCATTCACAGAAACCAAATTCACTAGTTGTTATGCAACCATTACTTTTTACTATTTCTTTCTTTCCTGTACACGTGGTCCCGCATCATCAGGGGTCCTCTGGGAACACAGTGACTAGTGCCACTATTTCCTCTTCTGTGCTGTACATTTTATTTGACTCAATCTCTTTTATCTGACATTGTGGTCCAAGATAAGTTATCTGTATAACATAGCTCAACAAATCTGCAGCTGCAGTTGGATTTTCTAAAGTGTCTATTTAACTAGGTAAAAAAGGCTGTATTTGCTAAAAGCTCATTTAAAAAGTTGTTAGTATGTTATTAGTACAGCTTAATGGTGTGCTATCTAATATATGTTTTCCCACGTGATTCATGAAATCTTGAAATGAGATGTGAATTTTCCAAAGCTCCTCTCAATGCAGATTGAGACTTTTGAGTGTTTAGTGTTTAGACAATATTTTTCTCACCTTCTTTGGCCTTTTTGTGTTCTAACCTCTCCTTCTGAAGAGACTTCTCCAACCTGGAGCGATGCTCGTACACCACTGAACAGATAAAACAGAGATGGAGGGAGGGAAAGATGGAGGGCATGAATTAAGGGAGGGACAGAGCGAGAGAGAGCGAGAGAGAGCGAGAGGGAGAGAGAGAGAGAGAGGGAGAACAGAGGGTTACTGTGAGGATATTCTCATGGGGCCAACTGGAAGGTAAACTAAACAGAAAGACAGCTATAATACAAATATGTACACTGTGGAACACACACACATCCTCCCACCTTCTTCCTAGAGAGACACAGAGAAAGAAAGTGCGTTTTCTGGCTGAAATGATAGAGAGGCCTGCTATTTATTTAAACAGTATCGTCAGTATGTGACAGCCCCGGCATTGGCAGAAAGCTGTGGTATTCCTCACCAGGCCGGGGTCGAATAGTGTTGACAAATACTTCTTCTGGTTTGTTTTAGCCCCAATTACGTGCCAGATGGATGGCGGCTGCCACACGGGGCAGGACGGCGAGCGCCTCCGAAGATTAGACAACTGCGGGAGAGTATTTGAAAGTCAATTCAGGATACGGTGATTGACAGCTCGCTATCTGAACGCGATCCAAATCGTCGTGATGCGGTGAATCTCGCCCATCTGGCGCTCGGAGCAGGTTAAAACAAACGCTAAGAATAATTTTGCAATTGGGACTCGAGCGCTCCGCCGTTGTCAGAAAGCTCTGGCAGTCCTCCGTATGGCACGACTGAGATCCTGCTTTAGCTCAGACTCACTTCTAATCTCTCTAGCCGTCCTCTAATCTCTCATTCTCTTATACCTTCCCCTTTTATTCACTCCATCTTTCCACCTCCATTAAATTTAAGGTTAGATTAAATAAACTTGATGATCCCCGTGGGGAATTAGGGCCGTTACGGCAGCAGGGGAATAGGATACACACAATAGAGGAAAGTGTATTGAAGCGAATACAAATAATTTCAACAAAAGTACTGAGGTTATTACAACAAATGGATAAATAAAGACTGAGAGGTTACAGGTTCCTGCACAGGTTCGCCACACCTCCGTTTTTTCCCTACTTGCTACCTCCATTCTCCTGCTCTACCCATCATTTCTTCTGTTGTCTCAATTCTTGCCAATCAAAGCCTTGCTGCACAAGCCACGCAGCGTGTGAAAAGTTTCTAGAAAACTCAAGAGGCTTCCAGAAACACCTGAGAAGACTCTAAAAAACAAAAAAGCAAACACAAAGACAACAAGACAGTGTATGTGCCAAGTGGATCTAAGGGAGAACGGCTGGCAGAAAAGGTGTGTGTGCTTGTGTGTCGATTCACGTGGTGCGTGAGTGTGTGTACATCCTGGCATGAGGGTTACTGGAGTAAACAACCACAAACAAATAAAACAACACGGGGAACAAAGACTCAAGGACATAAGGAGCGAGAAGAAAGAAACACTAGCCCATCGCAAAATGCTGTCAATAAAGCCCAGAGTGGGAATAATAACTCCTCTCTCGTTTCCCTTTCTCGCTCTCCCTCGCCCTAACTTTCCTGCCTTGCGGGCTGGGTTGTCAAAATGATGATGTGGCTATTCTTCCTGAGTGCCAACTCACCGGAGAGAGAGAGAGAGAGAGAGAGAAACAGACAAACTTCGTATTGAGGAGTAATAGCTCTTTAAAACCAATAGCACTGCTGCTGGTTAGATCTGTTATAGCCTGCCAGTGAGCTTCAGAGTAGATGAGTACGAGAACAAACAGACACAAAATTCACACTGATTGACTAAACATCTTGGCAGCTATTCGTTATATTCTTTAAATTATTAACCAACAACAAAACTAGATCTATTTTTAGCACTGGGTCAGGTAGACTTTTGTTACTTTAGGACAAGATCTGACCCACAGCCTGACCTGCCAACATGGGAGGTTTGGTAAACAAACAGCGGCACCACAGCTGCACTCACACAACCTGATCTCCACAAAGACAACCTATCATAGTGGCACATGATAGGTTCCTCTGGGATTTCTCATGTTTGATGTCTGTCTCATTCTAGGTAAAAGGAGTACTTCAACTTATTGCTAGATAGATAGCTAGATAGCTAGAGATAGAGATAGAGATAGAGATAGAGATAGAGATAGAGATAGAGATAGAGATAGAGATAGAGATAGAGATAGAGATAGAGATAGAGATAGAGATAGAGATAGAGATAGAGATAGAGATAGATAGATAGATAGATAGATAGATAGATAGATAGATAGATAGATAGATAGAGATAGAGATAGAGATAGAGATAGAGATAGAGATAGAGATAGATAGATAGATAGATAGATAGATAGATAGATAGATAGATAGATCCCATTCTGTTCTAGTTCTCCCACTTGTAGAATCAGTGTTATTTGCTTGTCAGAGGTTGAAATGAATATTTGTTTTCATTCAGGGTATATGCATGGCAGTCAGTCAGCACATACTTCTGTCCCGTGCTGAGAACAGGGAGTTTTATGACAGCATTTATATTTGTAAGTGCACACCATAAATCTGTGTCTCCACGTAGTATACGACCCGCACTTCTGACTGTAAAGATGGCGGGGATCCAACAAATGATTCAAATCACATTTTATTTGTGTAGCCCTTAATCACCGTTACAGTCTCTAAGGGCTTCACAGTGCCCGACATGTGAAACAATAAATGGTTAGTACACGACATCCCCCAGCCTTGGACCCTCAACAGAGGAAGGAAATACTCCCACAAAACCTTTAAAATAGAAGAAACCTTTGTGAGGGTTTCCCAAGCTTTCATTTATCCTTCATACTGCTGTAGTGAATCGTTTGTAAGCCGACTGCCTTCAGCTTCATTTGACCCAGAAAAAAAGGTTAGGGCATGTATGCACGTTTAAGTAAGTTTGTATGAAATGTAAGTAAGCTTGTGTGAAAGTTAGTGCAAGTGTCAACATGAACCCACATGGCAGTGTGAAGTGAAGGGGAGGTGGCCCTAGTCTGCTCCTTGGAGGCTCTCTACCATCTCAGCAGTTCTCGGTGCCAAAGATGAGGCCATGTTGCTCTTAGCTCAGCTCGGCCCACGCCGGACACACCCTCTCTCTGCGGTACACGCTACGGATGGAAAAGACACTACAGCCTAAAAAAGGATGTGTCATTTTCATCACAGTCGTATGTGTCATTTCGGACACATATTTGGGTTACTTTTCAATACAACCCGTTAATAGCAACCCACACTGATGCAACTATTGATCCCTGGAGGGAAAATCTCTTTTCGCTTGCCTCCTTCCAGGAAGGTCAGAGGTCAGCTACAGGACAATGCACCTGGAGCTGGTAGGGATCCAGTAAAGGGCTTGAATCCGGGTGCTCCAGTTGAAGGCTTTCTAATCACTAGGCCACGCTGCACAAGTGTGTGTCGTTCCAAACTAGACAGACAGATCTTGAAACTGATCTTCTAGAGACTGTAGAACGACTTTTACAGCACAGAACAAGCATGGTTGGTCAGGCCTTACTCAACCATCTACGGCCCTGCATTTCGCCAAGACAACTTTCATGCAATTCTTTTTTCCATCCCGTTTCCAAAAGAGAGTTTTAACTGGACTGGGAAACAATATAGCTACAGAGCACTCAGAGAGCTGCCAATGCTGAACAATTTTCTAATTTGCTGTTACACCCAAAGACATCATTCCTCTAATGGCGGAAATCCCAGATCTGTATCACCACCAAAACCTAATCAGTCGTTCCTAGGCTGAAGACCTGTCTGTCCACCAAATCCATTCAGAAGTGCTCGAGATGTCCTGCTGACAGAGAGACGAACAGACTAACAGGCGAAAACATAGCTTTCTAGGCGGAGGTAATAAACAAATACTATGATTAACGCTTTGGCTTTGGGCCTGGGAGGTGCCACTGCCTCTTGTGGAAAAAAAAACAAACTAGTGACAAACACTACTCTCTAATGTAACAACGTCCTGTAGTGATTGGAGAAAACGATGGATTGCATGTGCTGAAAGGGCTGAATAAGTCACGTTTGTCATTTGCACGTATTGCATGTATGAATACAAAAATGAGAGCATACAGTAACAACACATATAGTTAGTTTGATGTGATATAACACACAACACACACACACACGAGAGAAAAAAGGAAAATATTAATATATCACATGATGCAAGACAAGGCTCACAGTAGACTAAAGATAAACACACTGAAGAACTGTTCTACTGCTTCTATGTTGGTGGTTTGGGGTCTATCAGCGATTAAGGGATTTTCCCATCGTGAAATAAATAATGTAATACTAGAACTACGACAAACTAGCTTCCAGACACGCATCTACCCCCAGATTCATTTTTCACCTTCTCTCTCAAACTCCAGTGAGCATGGGAACGAGCGTTTATTTGACGGAGTGTTTCCCCCCAGGCCAATGGGGCATGTCCCTTACGGTGCAGCTAAAGTGCATGGTCAGAAAGAGAACAAGGGAGCTCTCTATGGCGCTGACCTTTACTGGTCTACTGGTTCAGCCGTGGAGAGGACTGGCTTGGTCAGGGTTGGCCAGCAGTGTGGACTGGGAATACTATCAAATCACGTTTAAATAGAACTGGCCTCCAGGGTGTGTGTGTGTTGTGTGTTTCATGTGTGTGTGAGTTTTACGTGTGTGTGTGTGTGTGTGTGTTGTGTGTGCTCGCTCACTCTCATATGCACACGTTGCATTTAAACGCAAAACAAATTCAAATACGATTCAATACTGATCTCAGATCATTTCAATAGCACACGCATTGTACGAGTGGTGTGTGTATCCGTTTTCCATGGGAGATCAGAGATTACAAAAGTAGTGTACCGTGTACTGTACTGTTGACAACAGGTAATCCGACTCAGCCGAGCCAATCCTCTCTAAATCCAGGTCATTTACTACACTGCATGTTTCATGCAGTAAGAACAAGTCCACTGATCTGAGATCACAGGACCACAAGAGAGTTCACTCCCACCAGATCCTACCAGTTCTTATTGCTCATTTCATCATGTCTGTTGTGTCCTTCCAGTAACGCAGGCTGTAGTCTATGATTATTTACAAGGCAGGTTCACCTCACAGCTCCACTTCAATGTGCTACAGCTCAAACCTGTGTTGCAACATCTATACCTTTATCTCTGCACAGGGCTGAAGTTGAAGTTTCTTTTTTTTCAGTTTACTCACATGGGAGAGGTCAGGGTTAACTTGAGATCAGCTACTACTGACATGTATTGTGGGTCTTCCTCATACACCAAGGTAGTGTTTGTGGCCATCTTTCCGTCTCCCATTGGTAGCTATAATCCACCGCAGCTACCTTAAAACCCAGTAATCAGATACTTAACAGATACTTTTGAGAAGAACATGCTGGATTACTCAGAAGACCTGCCCTGGGTGGGGTGTGGGTGAGCGAGCTGCCCCAGCTCAGTAGCCTTTTCCTGAAATCTAACTCTGTGCACGTGAGCAACCTCAGACAGGTGGGAACCAGGCAGGAAACACATCTCCTCATCAACTAACTGAATGACTTCAGGTTGAAGGGACTTTTGGACATTTAAGACCTCAACCTGGGAAGAGTTCTGTAGGCTAATCTTGGTGCCACTGAAGTCCACCATCTAACAAACCCTCCCCCCAAAAAAACAAATACTGACTTCAAAAAACAGAGCTTCCCTTTACTGACATTATTATAGTCACTCGAACTACCCGTTTATATCCTGAATCAAGAGAGGTGTGTGCTGGGCCTTGTACTTTGCATGTGTCATATCTGGCATTTTTTATTGCTTCCTGTATTTGGTATTATTGTTTTATTGTTTGTACACCACTCTGTGTGTGTATATAGATATATAAATGTTTTTAAAAAGGCTACATGACAAAGTTTATCATTATGAATGAAGTTTATTACATTATTAGTACAGATCTGACCTTTTCATAGTTTCATTGTGTCATAAAGGCCTAACTCCTGTTCAATCCAAGGAGAAGTTCCTTTTATACGGTGGGTGAAAACAAGCCGTTTCACCTGTCAAAAGTCTTAACTCAACAGAATAAACACAGCGGGAAAAGAAAGTGACGGTGATGTATAAATACTACGGAGCTTGTTTAGAAACAGCCAGTGATTATTTCATTTGATTATCATCATTGAAAATGAATTAGATAGAAAGAAAAATGTGTGTGTTTACATTTGTCAGAACGTATGCACCACCGTAAATGCCAGTTGGTTCTTTTAAATGACTGACAAATGCCAGCCTGTGGTCACAGCGAATCAATACGTCTGGCCCACAACCCCCGAGCTAAGGCCCACCTCTAAATATAGGTCACTTAACGGCAATCGACGGTGAAGCGCGGCTATCAAGTGACCCACGCCTGGTGATTGAGTGAACCCTCCATCGCTTCAGAACAATGAAAACATGGGCGGGGTGCAGCAGATCAGCGATAACTAGCGGCCCCGAGAGACAGATGACCTAAACCCATTCCATTCAAAGTGTCACATATATTCTTGTTATGCTTCTCACTTTTGGATACGTATACTGTAGCCCTTTGAAAGTGAAATAAGAGCCAATTGTGCGGCCTTGATGCTGCAACTGACTAAGCATGTTAGGGTAGCTGCTTAGCTTGAGGAAAACAGAGGTACTATTGAGGTGGGATTTAAACTTGAAGCAGTTAGTGTTTTTTTATCTTGTTAAATCAAAAGATGGCTGTCCACCCCTCTTCCTGTTACTGTTGTCTTTAAAATGTCATTCAAGGTAAAGGCAAAAGCGTGGGTGTATGCATGTGTGTGCACGTGCCTGTCTAAAACGTGTGCATGTGCGAGTATGTATTAGCTCCGGGCCAGCACCAGGGAGGATGGGAAGATGGCCGCCGGTCAGATGGGCGGTATGTTTGATTAAAGGCTGTGTTAAATGAACAGGCTCTTACTCTGGGCTGAAATACGGAGACCGTGTGTGACTCCCTGCTGGCGTCGGCAGGAAGCTTGTAGGAGAAGGCTCTACCGCCCAGCTGTCCGCTTTTGAATACACGGTATGATATCAAGTCCCACATCCTGTGAGCGAAGGAGTTTGTTTAGAGGGAGCGAGTCAATTACTGAGGCTACAGCCACACTAAGCCGGGTAAATTTGAAAAACGCATACTTATCTCTCCGTTTTGTCCTCCCGTCCACACTAGGGCGGCGTTTTGACCCCCCGAAATGGAGCTTTTCGAAAACGCTCTCCCGAGTGGATACATTTGAAAACGCCGGCCCCCCTTGCAATGACATTTCATTGCTTGATCCACTGCACATGCCCATGAAAGGAGGTATGCGTTTTGGGGGTCTAGTGTGGACGGCAAGCTTTTCGAAAACGCTAGACCCGAAAACTGTTTTCAAATTTAAATGGCTTAGTGTGGACGTACTCTGAGGTTACTGCAGGGCAAGATCATTTAATCCTTTGTAGATGTGGGCCAAAAGGGACTATAAGGAGTTCCTGGTGTTACAGTAGTGCAGTTGTTCAGGTAAATAAAGGCCTACTGCTGTGAAAGTGGGCATGCTGTGGCACCATCATCCGTGTATGACAATGCTATGATTTAAAGTATGGATATTGCAGTTTTCAGTGGTAACCATGTTGATCTTCCAAGGGTGTTGCTAAGTAACTGGTTTTATATTGTATGCCAGCAGATCTTTACAATCCCGGCACCTCAACATGGTGCCGTTATGGCCAGTGTTACACATTTGGAGCCCACTTCCTCGTTGTAGATGAGGAGGCTATAGTCGTGGGCCAGACACCACTCTGAATTACCACAACAGGTACAGCAGTGTCAAACCTGGTGTCCAGTGGTGGGTAAACCCACCTAGACTCAGTTAGTCCCCATTTTCTTTGCAGAATACAGTTCACCTGGGCTGGCATAAGACCTTATGGTGTAAATTCATAAAGTACATATCACATTAGCTAGTATGAAACTGATCTATGTTATATGAGGATGGGGTGTTTTACCCCACATAAATTAATGGTTTTCAGACAACATTGTTGATTTTTGTTTACTTCTATAGTCTTTGCCTGAGATCATAGTTGGGCCACCTTTTTATTTACCCCGACCCCACTGAGTGTAATTGCTCTTAAGTGGCTGAAGCAGATGTTGTGGATGACCTCATGACTTTACAGTGTGCTTATCTGTCTGGTGTTGAGGTGAGCCTCAGGACACAGTGACTACAACCAGGTGTGTGTGTGTGTGTGTGTGTATGTATGAGAGAGAGAGAGAGAGAGAGAGAGAGAGAGAGAGAGAGAGAGAGAGAGAGAGAGAGAGAGAGAGAGAGAGAGAGAGAGATTCCCCAGCTCACAGTTTCATGGCCTCCAGTCAGCAATAAACCCAGCCTCTGGGGGGTAGGGGGGAGGAATCATACACTTACAGTAGATGGACCTATCCGAGCGTATAGACCGTCTGCTAACAGACCTTAACGTAGTTTAGCCTAATATTAAACACTAACCTAGCTAGGCCCAAGGTTAAGGGTTTGACACCACTTGACTACAGTACTTGTGTGTTCCAGTGAACTCTAGACACTTGCACAATTGTTTCCAAGTCAAAGGGCCACCCTACTTGCTACAATAACACGGAGAAACCTAAAATAAGGCGTGCGGCTCTACAAAAACTCCACCTCTCTCCTTAGCCCCGTTTCCTCTTGTATAGGGTTAGGGTTAGCACGGCACACCACACACCGTTAGAAAATGCTGGCAATTAAATGTATCGCTTATAGTCAAACGTACACGTCAAGGTGAACATGACTTAAGGCGTTTTACGAACCAGTGGGGTCCACTCCTCCATTCGGCATACACCAAATACGCAAAGTAGCACTTATTTCGATAAAAACTTTACGATTTGGTTCACACTGCTCGCTACTGTCCTCCACGGTATATTTTGGTGGGAAAATAACAAGCGAAATTATACCAAACTTTGACATTTTATTGCAATGGCTGCTGCTTCGTGTATTATCTGTAAGCCGAATGGAAGTATCGATTCTAGTGACATTAAGTCACAGTAAGACTTAAGTTTTGATTTTCGTGTGCGTCAGCCGTTACGCAAGGAAACGGTAAATTGACAGTTTTTGAATAGAGTTCGGTGTGTCGCGCTCTGGGTTCGCGAGCGAGCGGCGGGACTGCCCTCACCTCTTGTCACCTGTGTACAGAGCATACCCAGCCGCGGCACAAGCGCCGTGTTTACCTTGGAGCTGCGCCGAGAGCGACTCTTGATGTTGCTGGTACTTCACTGCCATCGCTTCCGTCCTCTTCAGCTGCTTGTGCATCTCATACGAAATCATCCCCCCGTAGATCATCCCGCAGACCACGGTGACCAGCAGGAGGGACTGGAAGATCTTCCGCTGCCTCCGGGAGCACACCCCGCTTCCCATGTTGGACCCGCACCCCTCCCCGCCGTCTGGGCGAGCAAGCCCCGTCTCCGCTGCTGGAAACTTCCGACTCAACTTTTTCCCTCCCTCCTGGTGCGACTCAAGTCTCCCCCCCACCCCACCACCCCAACCGCCTCACTCCCCGAGCATTTTCACGGAGAGGGAAATACCACTTAAGAGCTAGGATTTACTGATGTATACATTCTCAAAACACATCCGCGCGACTCTCCCCCGGGTTGCTTCAAAGTAACGTTAGCTGCTCAGATTTCCCCTTGACTCTTCACACACGTCAAACTCCCGTTGTGTTTTCTGAAAAGCAGGGCTGGCCGAGGCTGTGGACTCCCGTGCGCCTTCGTTGCTCCGAGCAGACTTTTGCTTTTCCAGTTCGTCGGGATACACGAGAAGCTTAGTGAAAAGTAAGACCGTCAGAAGTCACCGACGAGGCCTCCATAGCACCTTTAATTTTAGTTACGTGTCACCCTAAAAGCAGCTGCCTGCCATCCAACTGCAACTCCAAAGGAAGTCCCTCCTCCGCAAACCCCCAAATTTCCCTATCCCCGCCCTCGAAGGAATAGATTTTATCAATTGGTCGCCGCAGAGCTCGGTCAAAAGGCAGCTTGGAATGTGAGGGTGGGGAGTCTGGAGAGCTGTTGTCTCCCCTTACAAAGAACTATAGTAATCCTATAATAAAACTGTAGAGGTATACTATACAAACATCACAGCAAAACAACAACTCCATATAGCAATATTGAAGGATTATTATAGTAATACCACAGGAGAAGTACAATAAAGTCACCATAATCTCACCATTGAGTACCCCAGACACGCCAGAAGCCCCTGTTGTAATATTATAGGAATATTATAGTGATTTATTTTGGTCAGGGTCACTGGGGCATTAAAGTAGGTATATTACAGTGGCTGCATGGTATTCATTGGCAGTTTTCTCCCAGTCCATCATTTGATATGGCCTTCGGGATAGAGAGCCTACAATAAAATAATAATAATAATAATAATAATAATGTGATACTTTATTGATCCCTGTAGAAAATTCCTTCACATGTCCCCCTCCAAGGGTGGCTGGAGCTGGTAGGGATTCAGTGTCTTGCTCAAGGACACGTCAACAGGACAAATGCCTGCAGGGAATTAAACCCAGGACCTCTGGTTGAACTACAGTCTCACTAACCACTAGGTCACCCAGCCACCCACTCTGTACAGTAAAGTGTTTCAGCAAAGGAAATGGGTGTCCAATGTTCCTCTTTCTCTTCTTCTCAAAATAGCACCGACAAAGCCTTTAAGATATATATATATATATATATATATTACACTTTATTGAAGTTTTGTAACATACATAAAATTACAAATTACAGCGGTTTTAAATATAGATAACACTGGAAGACACTGGCATTAAACAGACCCTGGCATAGAGCTTGGAATAGAAAATCATTTACAATGTACATAAGAAAAACAAATAGTAATGCACAAAGTAATCTTAGGAAAATAAATCAATATTGTAGAGCAAACAGTGTCACATTTCAAGTAAAAATAACAATCTTATAAAAAACACCTGTTCTAAAGTACAGAATAAATATGTAGGCTAAATGAATCACTTGGTGATTCCTAACAAAACATGCTGACTGAAAGGGCACAACACACCCAAGCTTGGAAAAAGGCAGAAAGAGTTTATGAAAAAGAATCTAAATATCTAAAAGGCCCAAGAGTTTCAAAGCAATACAAAAATAATTAGCAAAAATGGTCTCTTCTGATGACTATGACTGAGTGTATGATCAATGAACAAACTCGAGGCAAAAGGTCCCAATTCGACATCATTTCACATTATTGCCTTACGTGACTGGCTAAGAAAGTGAAAAAATATAAGTCAATCATATTATTGTGCTCAAATAAGCAAAGTAATCTAAATCCAACATTCCTATTTCAGGTGTTACAAAATAAATGTTACATTTTAATTTTAGTTTTCACATTTTTTTGAAATGGGTGGTGTGTTTGGTCCACTTCCCCTCTGTACCCAGAAACGCTGCTTCTTCATACAGTACATGAAGCATTGTGCTTAACTACCAAACCAGCTCTTAATGCACACTGAAGGAAGGAAATCATGCGTGCACACACATAAATGAGGTAGAGAAATCTGCAGATGCCTGCCAGTTACAGTAGCTCAGTTATGCAGCTGACCAGGTTAACAGTGACGCCACCACAAACATATATGGCACAGCTCTGACCAATTGATAGTTTTGCTCTTGATCTATATCAGCTCTACTGCTCGTCAATAAGACAACTTTCTTTGTTCTTTTCTTTCTCTCTTTCTCTTGCTCCCATGCTATGAACTCAAAAGTGCTTTCTAAATAAATGTGACTTGATCTGCTCCTCTTCAAAATGAGACAATAAAACACAAACCTACTTCATGAAAGTGCAAACTAAGTTTGTACCCCGTTCGTTTAACAAGGCTTCAATGACTTCCCATTGCGGTCTTCCCATTCTCAGATCCATCCATCCATATTGATGCATTATGGCTTCTCTGATGAATGCCTTTCAATGTTAACCAAATACCAATGCTGCTATGCTGAATGCTGTTAATTCCTCTGGTCAACCAACACCACATAGAAAACAGGGCGTTTCCACTGCCTTGGCTGCACAGAGTCAGATCTGTAATCATAACAAGATAAAAAGGCACAAACAAATGGGCTTCTCTGGTTAACGGCCCAGTAATTAACACATTAACAAATGAATCTAAAACTATACAAATGAAAATCTTTGAGGTGGAGTGATCGCCCATCCACACGCCATCTATTTGACGGTACGGGAAACACTGTTGTGTACACGTTCACACAGTGGGCAACCTAGGGCACTCAAATAATAATTGAACTTAAAATCTCATATCACGCTTACTATAACCAGGCTAGAGTCTACATCCTGCAACAGCCACTAGTGCAGTTCCCTATCGTAGTATTTACCTTATCAGTAAAGACAAAACTCTCCCTCAACTAACAAAGCTTGTACTTGTCAAATGGCATCTGGCATAAAGCTTGTTCCTCTGCTCCCAAACGGCATGTAAATATTAGAATTAGTACATGCAAAATTAACTCCCAGTAGAACAACAGTACTCATACCAGAAAAGACCTGTCTGCAGGGAAGCAAACTAAGACTGTTTCTACCTCGGTACTTCCATTTACTTCATTTACAGTTTAAAAAAAAAGATGTGTTTTATGTGTGTTTTATGAGTGAAGCTGAAGGATAAATCTTGAAATTAGACGAAGGAATGAAGGAAATTAGGCAATAAATTCAATTTCTCAGGTTATCTTGTTAGCATAAAAATATATATCACTGCTTCAAATTCCGTTTCTCTCTGGTGAAGCATCACATTTGCTTGGGGGTGAATGCAGGCCCGGCTGAGTTGATGCACAGTAAACAAAACTTGGGAGTGTTCAGGGAATGTCTCAAACGTCTCCATTGGTTTTCATCCTTGAATGTACCATAATTCAGTACTTGTTCTGTCATGTTCTTACCACTCCGTTTCTAGATGATGCATACTGACAAACCGCTGGGGAGCGATCTATCTGTTCTTGACCAAAACATCCACGCCCGGGGATGGTGTGCTGTGTACTACAACACTGACAGCTCCTCTTCCTCACAGAGCAGAGGTTCCCCCTCCGGGACTTTGACGAATGGGCTGCTCTTAGCCGATTTCTTCTTCCTGTACATGATGAACTGGGCAGTCACCTGACAAGGTTAAGGCTCATACAGAAACACAGACAACATGTTCAATCTTTTTAACGATATCTTCTCTTCAGGCAACCACAGTCTTCTCAGAAACACAGTCATCAGGATGCAGGTTGAATAACACTAGCTGGCCATTTCTGCCTCCAAAACAATGGCAATTATTGTGCCAAGCTGACCACTGGTTATGGCTTCCGTCAAGTGCACTGTAGCCATTAAGTTGTTCTGTGCAGACATAATGCATGATTGCTCATACAATGAGGAAGTTGACATCTTTTGCAACTACCGAGAACTTTCAACACCAATTTCACACTGGTGTTATGTGGTATCTTGTGCATCTGCAAGGTCATGGCGGGCAACATGACAATATTCATGCCTGCATATAGTGTAAGAATTCAGAATGATGATGAATTACAAAAATTACAAAACCGAGCAATTCATGGGAAAACCCCCACCTGCCAGCCAATCAGAACTGAGTATTCAACAGAGCCATTACATGAAGTATGAAAGAATCCAGTGGCACAACATTACAGTGACAGTGTAACGTCTTAACATGCAGGTAACGTCAGGAGGAATGATAGACTACGTCTATAAGCTAAAATATTGTGCAATGAGGCATGCCTGGACTTGCGAATGAAAGGATACGAAGAAGTCGAGCACGAGGACTCCCAGGCTGCCGATGAGCCAGGCCAGATGTTTGATGATGAAGGTCTGTTTGGAGCCCCTCAGGGCAGGCAGGACCACTATGACGCTCAGCCCGTACGTCCCGTTGCCCATCATGGCCAGGGCAAACAACAGGTAGGAGGTGCCCTCCGTAGACTGCCGCTGGAACTAGAACAGATGGGGTTTAAATGTGAGTCAATAACAAAAAAACCTCCAGGTAGGTGGTGTCTTTTATGGACCAGCACTAGACCTGTAGACATTACACAGGCAAGGGGTGTCATTTCTTCATTATCTCAGCGTTGTGCTATTGTCACACAGCAAGGAGAAGGGAGGGCGGTGTATTGTTAAACACCGTCTTCTGTTATGTTCAGCGTAAACAGCAGTAGCAGGATAACTTGCCTTCTGTGCACTTGCACTCAGACACAGACATGGATGATTTCTATTCTATTCATTTCTATTCTGTCTGGGCAATCAACAGGTAGGACTATGTGGCACGGCACTGGAGATGGAAAAGAAGAGATTATATGTGTCAGTCAATGTGTTTGTTCTATATTATTGTATATGTGGTGACTGGCAAAAGTGCAATTAAGCGCAAACGCATAGGGTGAAAGAGTTCTTCTATAGAAGCACTCATGACAGGGATAGAGGGTGTCGCCCAGTGAGGGGAGACCAAGGACGAATCTTCAGCCTTGACTGAACAATGGAGTTCTATTCCGTCCTATCGAGATCAAACTGTCCCCAATGGTGTGAAATACTGAAATGTTGCTTGGCAACACAATGTGAATGCCCTGTCGACTGCCGCCTGGGCAGGACTCAAGCAGTGTTAGGCAACTGGCAAGTGTTAGATGATAGTGTTTGCAAAATGAATAACGAATCATAAGAATCGCAAGCAATCGCCACATTGCACTGAAGCGTATCATCGAAGTGTGCAAAAAAAAAAAAATGCCCATGGTGAACATTTTCATGGCCATTCTGTTGAAAAATGTCCACGTTATGCAAGAATTTTGACAGGACAAATATTGACTTGGTTCGGGAGTGTGTGTGCCCAGAAGTTTCTCTGGCATCGGAACCCCAGTGAGATGATCCCCCAGCAGCAGTCGAGCCAGGATGTTTCCTCAGCACAACAGCACCATTGTCTTATATGTCTGGTTCTCATTCTAACACACATATACACAAGCCCACAAACACCCGCCTCCAAACACACACACACACACACACACACACACACACACAGTCCCCATTTATGACATATAACAATAAGTACAGGCCTCTTCGGACCCCCTGGGGCCTGGGAAAGCTGTCCACGCTTTATGGTCAAGTAAAACACGGACAAACACCAAACTGTCAAACTGTCACTTACATTTTTATAGAGTTGGGGGAAACGAGAGGAGAGGTAGAAGATGGAAGCCAGGTATCCACATACATAGCCAGTAGTCTCCACTGTGTTGGAGGTAGCAGGACTCTAGACAAGACGAGGCGAAAAGCACACAGAGAGACACAGAGAGAGAGAGGAGCGAGAGATTCAAAATGCAAACAAAAAAAACAAATGCATTATGACAATTGCAAGAACACACATTTGGCATGTACTTACATACACAAAAATACACAACAACCACAATCTTCAATTGAAAAGGAAATAATGTGGCCAAAAAAAATTCTGAAAGTATACCTGAAAAAATGACATCCCTGAACACTCAAATCCACCACGTACACACACACACACACACACACACACATCCACACACACACATACACACACACACCTCAGCGTTCTACCTACCTGTGCGTCTAACGTTGCGCTGTTGTCTGTGATGAGTTTGGGTAGAACCAGGAGGACTAATGTAGCAGAACCACACCACAAGAAGCACAGCCACTTTAACACAGGGTTCTCTAGAGGACACACACACACACACATCACACATCACACACACACGCACACACACACACACACACACACACACACACAGTCCAACAGTAGATTAACTTCATGTATCAGTAACATTACAAGTGTACAACAGCATAAACAGTGCGTCTGAGTGCTGCAGCTGTGAACAGTCTAGGTTTGCTCATGTGTCATTAGGCAGTTACTCACTTTTGGCCTTGACTGTAAGTGCTCATATTGCAACGGCTTACAACAAGTGTAACACTGTTCCTGTCATTTCTGAAGTCAGCAGGTGGCTGGTCTGCTGACCTCAGAGCACCCAATTTAGTGGCACTTTCTTCCCTTTTTAAAAACCTATTTCTGCAGGCTGCCAATCAATGGTCCCTTCCCTCACTGAGCCAGTGGCTCACCGACCCGACCGAGTTTGTCTCGTTTTCTTGAAAAGTGTCACAACCAGAGTAGGGAGTCACTCAACACGTTTCGTGATCTGTAATCTACACTGTCTTTGACCAGCCTCTTTAACACAAACACACACAAACCAACAGACGCATCAGCAGCCACATTCACCCTGCCAGTGTTGCTATACTGTACAGTTACATAACTGAATCACACATCTCCTTTTATGCATCTGTCCTGTATTTCACAACGAGGAAAATCAAATGCCTTTTATAAGAAAATTATCTGAAGTCATCAGCTTTTTAGTGCAAACCGTTCTGCTAAAATCTGGAGGCCAAGCAGAATGTTTGCAATTAAAACAAAAGGCTTGGCTGGCAGCAGCTTTGTTCAGGCGTCAGACACTTCACTCCTCCACACTTGAGCACCATCAAATGTAATCACGGTGAGCGGCACTTGAGAAAATCGTTTTCTACACATCAAGGCTGTTCTTTATTGACCTATTTAAACAATTAAAGGAAGTGAAAGTTGTATTATTGTGAACATCTAATGATGGATATGGACAAATGTCTTGTATTCAGAGACAACTATGTGTCATCGCTGCAAATGCACCGTGGTGCTGCACAGAATCTGTTGATGTTAAAGAACTGGGTAACATGTTTGTGTCCATAAAGATTGTCAGAGGAGGAATACAGGTTTAGTATTTATTTTTTTAGTTTATTTTCCTTTTGCCTTTCTACTAATTGGTTGCCATGCTAAGTCAGCCTATCTTTCTCCTGTCTTTAGGTGCTGTGGAGTCCCTCTACCACACTTGTTTATTCTCATGCATGTACACTTCTTGGAGGAAAACTATCTTATACCTAGCAACATCACTGTTAAACCCATAATCACAGTAAAGAACGCCCTATTAGATATTATTACTATATTAGCAATGTTTGTTTTTTGGTGCCTCATGTATAGGGTCGTGACTACAGCTACATTATATTTGTATATACATTCAAAAGACTGAGTTAAAGTTGTATCATTGCTAGTGTTGTAAAAGCCAAATCTGTCCTCACACCCAGTTTTTCTTTTTGCCATAATATGATGTGCAGTCCATATTAAACAGTGGTCGAGTCAACAGGAGGGAGGAACATGCTTTCCAATAGTCAGGACCCACCGGATTAGTGAAAACTAATCCTGAATGTGGCTGCTGGCAATGGTAGCCTCACACTGCACAGATAGCAACACTCGCCTATACTGAGTGAAGAGAGAATGTCAAGGCTTACTTCTGGAGGAGCTGTTCTTGATCTTATAGTAGAGAAACTGGGAGATGAGGATCATGTCTGTGAAGATGTAGAACACTACTGTGACTATCTGAGGAGAGAGAGAGAGAGAGAGAGAGAGAGAGAGAGAGAGCAAACAAGCATGTAAACATGAGTAGATGATTTCATACTGTATAGTGATACTCTCCACAGAGGCTAAATCCACTGACAACATGCTTTAAACTATTATTATTATTATTATTGGTAATAAATACGGTTAGACAGAAAGGCGTCAAATCATGTTCACTTCAACCAACCCAGGATATTGACGGTCTTCAAAAATTTTAGAACGGTTCCAAAAACCTCTTGCAGTACTCTCTGATTTACATTTTGAAATAAGTTAATTGATCAACTCTGCTGTTAGAAATAAACAGTTTCTAATACACCAGCAGCAGCTCAATTACAAACCTGACAAAAAACAGCAAATAATTGAAGAATTAGAGTTTAAAATAGTGTTTTAAAATATAACATCTTAACGTATTTTAAAGTCAATTGTATATTTCTTCAGTCATAGCAACCATGTGAGGGGCCGGCACTGTGGCTGAGGGCATGTCCTGAGAGACAGCGTAACATCTAGCTGTCCTACAGTGACATGAAGCGGCCCTGGGTACAGCTCGTCTTTAATTGTAATGAATCACCAATTTCACAGACAAGAATTGAGCCGATTGTCCAACTTAAACAGGCTTTTCAACGGAAATCTTCAATGGAGATATACAGTACGTGTACAAAAGAGCACAAGGCACACCACGCTGTATTTTCTAAAAGGTGTTATTAAAGTAATTCTTAGTATTACAACATGAGCAATCTGCTCTGAAAAACAAAAGGTTGAAACCTGTAACTGTGTGTCAAATGTGTCATGCATCTTTAATGTATTGTCGCCTTTATACAATGATCAGAACTTAACAGGATGTTACAGAAAAGGACGGATCCATGTGCATCCTCATCAGGAGCAGAATCACATTAACCAGCACGTACAGGAATCTGTCTCGTTAAGACATACCGACACCTTACAGAGTTTCACAGGAGGAAGACACAAAGCACAAGGACAACAGACCACTCTCACAATAGATGCCAGGCTATATTGTCCTTAATGCGCCCTTACTGGTTTACCTGAATAGGCAGCTGGCTGGTCAGGTAGCAGCCTGCAAAGTTGGTCAGGTCTCCGCTGAATAGGAAAAACAGGAAGCCGAAAGACATGGCCTCCTCCACTTTACCATTACGATAGGCCTCATAGACTTGGCTACAGACAGACAGACAGGCAGGCAGACATGCAGACAGACAGAAAAACTGATAGTCAATATTGTATATACAGTTGGATAAACAAATTCAGGAGAAACTGGCCAAGCAGAAATAAGATATAAGTATATAAAGATCAGTCATAATTGTATTCAACCCAAAATTAAGCACTTTTTTTTTCTTGACCTGACAACCATTACTACTCACGGTAACGTGGACAGCAGAAAACAGAGCATGGATATGAGTCCTATCACCACGCTCCAGTACTCCCAGACGTTGTCCACGCATTCCTCCAGCAGATAGAGGATCCAGGGCGTCCCGTTGACGCACAGCGGCCGGCCCAGAGCCGCGTGGGTCGAGTTGACGACGGCCACGTCTACACTCTTCCCGGGGAAGCGGGCGGTGGCCATGGGGAGAGATTGGCTCCGTCCCTCGGCCTGCCCCTCAACTGCACAGGCCTCGTCCTGCTGGTGTGTAGTGAAGTAGAGGTGTGTTTCCTCTAGCAAGAAAACCCAACCCTGACGACCGAGAGGACGGGCTGCCGTGGAGCGTTGCCAGAGATGCACCACACCTACCTACCTCACCTCGCCACACTTCTGTCATTTGAGGCGTCTGCAAGAGGAAAACGACAAAAACAGGAATAGCGACGGAAAAAAGAAATATAATGCAGCTACCAAAGGAGATCCTGTAGTCATATCATATCAGATACCATCAAGTAGGGCACCTAAACGTTATTTTAAATCTCTAAACTGAGTAGCTAACTCAACTCTAAAATGAGTACCACCGCCACAGTACCAGTAGGACTATTATAGCCTAATGGTTTTTCTGGGTTTGAAATTCTGTTGAAATGCTAATTGATAAAACACTCACTAATTTAACCTTTATGTACCTTACCAAATACTATCGATACATTGAGTTACAGTGTTACAACTGATTTGAGTCGAGGTCGAAAATCCGTAGGTCTGTATTAAGCGCAAATTCTGCCATATTGTTTTCGAAATGTTGCCAAATCAGACCAGCTAAACCACTGTCTGATATTATCAACTGACTGTAGGCCGAAGTCTTGTACTGTAAATGGTCCAGATACGCATGGTTTTGAATTGATGGAGGTTAGGTTTGGAACAAAGAAACAAAGGTAGGAAATTAAATCAAGAGAAACTTCCAATAATCTCTCACCTGACACTTTAACTTGTACCGTCCATCTCCGGCTTGGTGTGAAGTCCTCACCTCTTCCTGTGTTAAAAGTCATGAGTCTAATCAGAGCATCAGAGAAGCGTAGTTGTTCTTGTTGCTGTGACTGTTTTGGTTTGGTCCATCAGCTGTCTCTTTGGTGACCTCCGCTGTCAAGCTAGCCAGCGTGAAATAATAGAACTTCCTATGAGAATTTTCAAAATAAATCCCTTATCGACGAACACGGGGCAACGTTTATTGAGTAATATAAATCACCAAGGTGAAGCTAAAGAATATATCGAAGGAGGAATCTGTAGCCGATTAATTAAATATGCTTTATTACTACAGTACAAAAACACTATCACACACACATAGGCCTATATATCAAAACCATATACCAATATATCATATACCAATACACAAAGTGAAGTAATGGAAGACTTTGGGCTACTGAATGACACAGTTATGGTTAAAACAGACAAATTAATAGACATCCTTCCAAGTTGTCTGGTATAAGTTTGGTGTTTGAAACTGTGACAATCGTTTTAAAACGACAAATTGTAGCCTATGCTTTTATTTGGAAGGCAAAACGCCTAACTTCCGACTGCCTCTGGTTAACTTGATGCACCCGGAAATGCTTAAACATTTCCAGCTTCACTTCCGCTAGTAAGTCCGGAGATTTACCACCACCTACTGCTCAACATTAGATGCATAAGTAATGTATGACAAAGTGTTCTTCATCAGAAATAATAACAAAATGGACCCTGTAACCTCAAGTAGTTTTTTGGTAGTTGCTGTTTTAATTGATAAATCAAGCGGTGTAGAGCTGCATTTTGCTGAATGGCAGGGTGAAGAGGACAAAATGTGCATCATGTAACCGATGTTTTGATTAATTTATTAAAATTACAAATGTGTGACACTTAACGTTAGACAAAGAGCAAAAATAGAAACATTTGAAACTATACTAATTGTTTATACAGATACAAAATACATCACTTTTACCTTCAGTAGTTGCTTCCATGACCTCAGATGCGGCTCACATCGTAGTTCCTCTATTTCCCACAGCACGCGAAGGCAACATCCCAACCTGTCCCTCCCTCCGTCCACCTGTTGCACCGCGCGCTCCAGTCGACCGCAGGATGGCGCACTTTCCAATTGTGGGAGAGGTGGATGAAACAAGCCCTGTGGCAGAACTTGAACCTCTTCGGGGATAATTTGTGTTGAAATGTGTCGCTTTGGACGGACGTTTGGACAAACCGGACGAAACTCCGCATACGGTATCCGTGCGTCCCCCTCCTGCAGACCGCAGGTAAGCTGTCCGACGTTGCACCTGGTTTGAAGCAGCTTTCTCTGATTGCGTTGCCTTTCAGTCATAAGAAACAGAAACGCGTTGCCGAGGGAAATGCATGAATGCCATCCACATTCCTTGATGTCGGGAAAGTTGAGTGGATTAGGTGGCCATAATACCGATGTGTCACGATCGTCCCGTAGCGTGCAAAACAGACCCGCTTCGCCATAAGGAATATAATAGAGCTTACTTTCCATTCATGGGGACGTGCGCAGGTGGGTTGTTAGAAGTGCTTTTGTAGGCTATTGCCCGCTCAATGCTGGAGCGCTGACTGTACTGTAGTGTTAAATATCCGATGCAATTAATAACGGGCGCATAGGCTATTATGTGATTTTCTGTATCGTTCACCTATTTCCCTTACGAAAAAGAAATAGCCTATAGTAATCCTTCCTGTGCGTTTTGGAAGGATGGTGCACAGGTATCACATCAAACCTGCTAAGTACCCCATATGGAATATCCCATAGGAATATTATAGTGATATTACAGTGATACTATAGAAGATACAAATATCATAAAGTACGATGATGAGGTCACTATAAACTCACTATTCAGCACCACAGACACACTTTACTTATATTAAAGAATATTACTGTGATTTTCTTTAAGGTTGGTTGCAAACATCTGTGGCTATTGCACACCTGCTTCACTTACTCTCTCTCTCTCTCTCTCTCTCTCTCTCTCTCTCTCTCTCTCTCTCCCTCCCCCTGTCTCCTTCTCTCTCTCTCTCTCTCTCTCTCTCTCTCTCTCTCTCTTTCGGGTGAGACACAGTGGAATGTCATTTCGGGGCTTGCACGGCAAGGTTAGTCGCATTACTCGCATCTGGGCTGTGCATTTCTTCTCTTAATACTCTGTCCAAGTGGAAATCTACTTCGGCTCTACATGATAGGATTTCAGAAGAGGTGGGGATGGAGAGAGGGGGCAGTGCTCGTCAAGGTCACAATCTTCTGAGAGAGAGAGAGATGCATTGTCCCATTATTATTTGAATGGGACAGTTGAATTGAATTGAATTGTTATTCAATGTTACTTTATTATATTATGTATTATCTTTATTATTACTAATAACACTGAGCTTGATTGATTTTTGTGTAATTATTACTATATGACATGATATCTGTCAATGCCTAGTCAATTGATATTATGTTGCTTTCTTTCATGCCAATAAAGCATGCTTGAATTGAGAGAGAGAGAGAGAGAGAGAGAGAGAGAGAGAGAGAGAGAGAGAGAGAGAGAGAGAGAGATAGATCATATCCTTTAGCTTACTGAACATAAGGATTAGACCTACACACAGGAGGAAAGCCTTGAGGAGCATAGGATATGATGGTACCAGTGGTGTAGTGGTAGTGGAGGAGGTGGGTAGACTGATGTAGTGGTTAGTTGGTGATCACCTTAATGCGAGCACCCCCCACCCCTGTCCTGAATCTGTCTATTCAGGACACTCTTTCCATTTACTGTGATTTATATGACTTGATGTCATCAATACAATGTGTAATAGCTTGGACAGGTGGGTAAATGCTGTGTCCAAAATAAAATGCTGGGTAAACTGAGTTCATGTGGATTTACCTCCCATGACGTCATATTTCATTGTGTTGATGTCTTTTAGGCTGATTGGTGACTAACTCTATACTCTAAATAACCAGAGAACAAAATACTGTATAAAAGCCCACCTGCTTTTTCCATGAAATACACCGAGCAGTGCCAGCTGTGATCTCTTGACTTCACCTGTTAAATCATTTCGCTCAGGAAAGGGAAATGTAGATGATATAGGAAGGAGGCAGGGTAAAGAAGGATCTCAAGGCTTGGGAACAAATGGAACGTAGATTGTGCAAAAGGGAGTGCAACTCAACATCATATGTTCCCATTATGTGGTCCTGATATTTTGTGCACTGAGTTTACTCTTACTTCCAGATAGCCTGGACACTTCTGGCTCGCAGCCATACGCTGAAACCAGAACATGCTTCCCTTGAGTTTGGACTGCGGAAAGGCAGCAGGGAGTAATGAATAATGAATGGTTAGAAAATGTGTGTGAATGTTAGTTGGCTGAGTGTGGTGGTAATGCACTATTCCACTTTCCCGCTGTACTGTGGAAATCCTCTCAGCACTCATGACTCTCACGGCACAGCGGAGCCAAGCTCAAGAGCGAGAGAAACCCCTTCCACAGTCCCGGCTGGATTGATTGCCATTTGTCACAGTTGTGCGTGCAGACACAGGCGGGCATGCGTGCACACACACACACGCACTCAAAATGGAAAAAGGGATGGTGTCAATACAATTCAGTCTATAGAGGTTTTCTATTAGAAGGGGTTCCTCTTTATTCTCTCATTTTGTTTTTCATTTTGGGACCTAAATTAGTTTTGCCCTGCAACCCAGGGTGGTGCGTCCCAGAAGATATTGCCCTGTGACCAGTTTAGTGTCTCAACCCATAGTTTAGTAACAGTGTTAGACGGTTGAAAAATAAATAGACATACACCGATTTTTTGCATGGACAGGATTTTAGCAATTAGAGGCAAAGTACAGAACATTTGTGGAGGAGAGAAGCACCGAAAGGCCACACAGTAAAATGGAGGGAGGGGGTCTGTCTTTATATAGACTCAACTATGCCAGACAGAAATACATGCCTAGAATTGCAAAAATGTGTTTGAATAGTTCTGCGCTTACGTCTTCGCTATTCATTCATTTCTTGTATCTATTATTTCTGCACTATCTGAGGTGACATTCATAAGTAGAGTGCTGCACGCTGGTGTCAGATAACACTTCTGTAATGCTTTAAGAGTTTTGCATGCTTGACTGCAGTGTGTGCGTGTGTGTGTGTGTGTGTCTTTATGTGCCGTGTTATAGGAGTGCAGCATCGGTGGAGTGAGGTTGTGTGTGTGTGTGTGTGTGTTTTAAGGGTAAGTAACATCTTTTGCGATACAAACTGTCTCCTGTCTCCTGTCTCCTGTCTCCTGTCTCGTCCACAGTGATCCCTCTCAGATGCAGCGGCGGAGAGATGCTCCCTCTCGCTCCTTCCTCTCCGTCTGTCTCTGTTTTCCGTCTCTGTCTCTTCCTATTCCTCAGTCTGTCTCTCTTCATCTCTCGTTGTGTGTTTTACAGTAGCTATTTTATGCAGCTCCTGTCATAATTCCTGATCGTTGCTCCACAGCTGCGTAACTGCAGGGCATAAATAATGGAGAAACTCACACCCACCCACACACACACGTACACACACACACACACACTTCTATATTCCTATGTTAAACCTTGGGGGCCATCTTTCAGGAAGTCTTTTTTTACTGATTTCTCTGTCGCAGCGTGGATCTATTTCCATGCAAGTCTCCAGGGAGTCTCTTCTCTATGACTTTATCTTCACTTATTCATGAAATTCACAGAATCACTTATACAAGAGTGGCTGATGGCCCAGTTATGGGGAATAACCACTAAATGAACAAACCTTTAATGTTACCATTACTATGGAATGTGGGGCTCAGCTCAGGATATGGCAGGAAGATGTTTGGAGACGCCCTTAAGGAATAACAGAAGCAAGGAGTCTTTTTTTGGGATCGCAAAGTGCATCGTCGTTTTGAGTCTTGTGGACGTTCTCAGGGATTTCTGCACTCACAAAATAGTCCTAATATTGACAGCAGCCAAGTGTGTGCACGTGTTCGTCTCTGACTGCGGCTGTGCAAGTAGTAAAACGTATTTTTGTGAGTACCTTTCGTTCATGTGTGCTTTGTAAGGAGTAGGGAGTCTATGCTCCTTGGGAAAATAAAGTAATGTCTTTATTTGAGGCCATAAAGTATGTGGACGTTTTGGAACCATATAAATCTTTTTTGAGATCACAAAGTCATTACATTTGCCTCGGCAAAAGAGCAATTTCTTGAACCTGAAACCAAACCCTATAGCCCCAATAAGGTCCAGAGGATGTCCAGAGGATGTGCTTACAGAGGGATCTCTGACTGTAGAGTCATAGCCAGTTGATTGCACTGGTTGCGAAGGGGCATATTTATCTAGTTCTTCATGGAGCGAAGCCCCCTTTAGTCTAGGCTGCCCCCCCCCCCCCCCACTCTCAAAGCCACATCATAATTATGTGCATAAATAAGGAGAAGGAGAGCAAGAGAGTTGAAGTGTGTTCGTGACAGACGGAGAAGAGGAAGAAAGATGAGAGAAATATTTATTCCACATGCTACTTCTCAGTTCACAAATTGGTGACGTGCATGTGCAGTAGCATGTAGAGAAATCAGTGGAATGCAGTGGCGGCTCTTCTGTAGTTTCCTTCTCTTGCCAGTCTAAAGATTTGTGTGTGTGTGTGTGTGTGTGTGTGTGTGTATGAGATGTCTAGCAGGTGCACATTACACAGAAAGATAAGGCCGAGCAGAAAGAGTGAGAGGGAGGGAGGGGTGGTCTGCCTTATAGGTCATACAAAAGAGCTAGTGTTCTCTCACTCTCTCACTCTCTGTCTCTCTCTCTCTCTCTCTCTCTCTCTCTCTCTCTCTCTCTCTCTCTCTCTCTCTCTCTCTCTCTCTCTCTCCCCCTCTCTCTCTCTCTGAGTGGAGACAGTAGTGGAAGAGAGAGGCCCCATGGTCACATTGTCCTCACATAGCCCCTAACCCTAGCACCATACCCCCAGCATGCACCCCCTCTCACCCCTCACCCAGTGCCCCACTCACCAGCCTCCCAGGGCTGCAGCTTGGGAGCAGGCTGGGGACCCTCTGGAGCTCAAATTCAAATTCGAATAAACTTTATTGTCAGGGCAAGAGAATGTGTGTTGCCAAAGCATTTGCGGGAATGTGAAAGCAGACACATAAACGAATAACAATCAAGCACAGGAACAAGTAACACAGTTAAAAAAATCAAAATATTATAACAGAAATTCATGTCTGTTCATAGTCGTTCAGATGTGAACTGTGAAATATCCATGAAATATCCATCCAATAGCCTTTTACTGTCTGTGTGTGTGTGTGTGTGTGTGTGCGTGTGTGTGTGTGTGTGTGTGTGTTTAAAGTCTGCATTCCTGAGCTTGCTGAGCCGTAGCTGGGTGATTAATAGTAACTAGCTGATTGTTTAAGAACTGAAATTCCTCAGGCCTGTTTTTCTCTGCTCTTACACACACATGAACACACACACACACACACATTCAGGGGGGCAATGGCAATGCGATAGTGCAGGAGAGGGTACACAAACACAACAGCACAACACACACACACTCACTAAAGAGAGAGAGAGAAGAAGGAGAGAGTGAGAGAGAGTGTGTGTTTGTGTGTGTGTGTGTGTGTGTGTGTGTGTGTGTGTGAGGCATTCAGGTGGAATAATGGAAGCTCAGTGTGTGAGCAGTCTGCAGGTTACACTGGGAATTCAGGACACTGAAACATTATCCACCGCTCTCTCTCTCTCTCTCTCTCTCTCTCTCTCTCTCTCTCTCTCTCTCTCTCTCTCTCTCTCTCGCTCTCTCTCGCGCTCTCTCTTCTCTCTCTCTCCCCCTGTCTGGCTATATCACTCACTGTTGTCTGTCATTCTTTGTATATATATATACAGTTGTGAGAAAAAGTTGGTTGAATTACCTGCCTTCCTGAAAAGGCCTCCATCAGTCTACAGACAGATGTGAGACTGGGTTGTCAGTGGAAGTCCAGATTATGGACTGGTCGAACGTCTATTCTAATGTCCAGATTATGCCCTGGCCTACCGGATGTGATATGAACCTGTTTTGTACGTTTTGGATGTCGCCTGCTCAGTGGGACAGATTGTATACAAATGTCATTGCTGCTCTCCCTAGGAGTGGGTGTCCAGCAAAGATCACAGCAAGAGGACGCTGCATAACGGTGAAGGAGGTGACAAAGAACCCAAAGTAACAGCTACGGATCTGCAGGCATCTCTTGAGCTTTCAAACATCTGTGTCCACGAGTCCAAAAATAAGAAAAACACTGTGTGTTGCTGTGGTGTTCATAGGAGGATACCAAGCAGGAAACCACTGCTCTTCACAAACCACTGCTCTTGCTGCAGTCTCCTGCACCTGAACTCCTTCCCTTCCTGACCCACCTCATCAACACGTCTCTGGTGTCTGGATGCTTTCCCTCTGCTTTCAAGACTGTCAGAGTCACCCCCCTTCTGAAGAAACCAACACTTGGTCAAGAACTACAGACCGGTTTCCCTTCTACCCTTCTTATCAAAAACTCTTGAACGTGCTGTCTTCAATCAACTGTCCTTGTACCTCCACCAGAACAACCTCTTGGATCCCCACCAGTCCGGGTTCAAAGTGGGTCACTCGACCGAGACCGCCCTCCTGGCAGTGACGGAGTCGCTCCATGCCCCTAGAGTGAACTCTCTCTCCTCTGTCCTGATACTCCTGGACCTGTCTGCAGCGTTTGACACGGTGAACCACCAGATCCTCCTCTCCACCCTTGAGGGGATGGGTGTCTCAGGCTCTGCACTCTCCATGTTTGCATCCTAACTGACGGATCGCTCCTACCAGGTGACGCTGAGAGGGTCTGTGTCAGAACCACGCAGGCTCACTACTGGAGTTCCGCAAGGCTCGATTCTGGGTCCTCATCTTTTTCCCCTCTACACAACATCTCTTGGTTCTGTTATCCATTCCCACGACTTTTCCTACCACTGCTATGCAGATGACACCCAGCTGATCCTGTCATTTCCCCCCTCTGACACACAAGTGGAGGCACACATTGCTGCATGTCTGGCTTACATTTCGGAGTGGATGTTGATGCACCACCTGAAGCTCAACCTGGACAAGACTGAGCTGGTGTTCCTCCCGGGGAATGGCTGTCCGCACCGAGACCTGGCCATCAACTCGGACTGCGAGGAATCTGGGTGTGACCCTGGACGACCAACTGTCGTTCTCGGCAAACATCGCACATAACACGCTCCTGCAGATTCCTCCTCTACAACATCAGGAGGATTCGCCTCTTCCTCACTGACAAGGCAGCGCAGGTGCTCATCTAGGCTCTTGTCATCTCCCGCCTGAACTACTGCAACTCCCTCCTTGCTGGTGCCCCGGCGTCTGCCATCAGACCTCTGGAGCTTCAGAAAGCTGCAGCTCGTCTGGTGTTCAACCGCCCCAAGTTCTCCCATACAACTACCCTTCTCCGTTCTCTACACTGGCTCACTGTAGCAGCTTGCATCCAGTTCAAGACCCTGGTGCTAGCCTATAGGAAAGGAACAGCTCCTTCTTACCTCCAGGCTATAGTCAAGCCTTACACCCCCGGCCGACCACTTCGCTCTGCTGCCTCGAGGTGACTGGTTGCCCTGTCGCTCAGAGGCCCCTGGGGGCCGATCTACACGGTCACGGCTTTTCTCTGTCCTGGCCCCGCAGTGGTGGAATGAACTCCCCACTGATGTCAGGACAGCAGAGTCACTGCCCATCTTTCGCCACAGGCTGAAAACCCACCTCTTCAGGAAACACTACCCTGACCCTTCCTCTTAGCTTTGCCTATTTGTCCTCAATTATTTGTGAGCTCTTGTTGTTTATTGGATCTTGTTTATTTGATATACTTATTTGTCTTAGCTCTTGTTCATTTGATTTTCTTATTTGTCTCATTTGTTTAAGAAAAGTAGGTATAAGTAACTACACTTGCACTTTTACCGTAGCACTAGTTATGCTCTTAGTTGCTTGTTTAGGAAGGAAATGCACTTGCGATTTCTGGTGACTAGTAGTTTTCTTGCCTACCTATGTTGAATGCACTTATTGTAAGTCGCTTTGGATAAAAGCGTCTGCTAAATGCCTGTAATGTAATGTAATGTAATTCACAAAAACATGCTGCCTGTCAAAGCTGGAACAATGTTCTGTGGACAGATGAGACAAAAATTGAACGTTTTGGCACAACACTATGCTTGGAGGAGAAAAACCACTGCATACCAAGAGCAAAACCTCATCCTAACTGTGAAGCACGGTGGAGGAAGCATCATGGTCTGGGGCTGCTTTGCTGCCTCAGGGCAAGACATCCCAAAAATATCATTGAACTGAAACAGTTCTGTAAGGAGGAATGGTCAGAAATACCTCCTAACTCTGTTGTCCAGGTCTGATCAGCAACTACAGGAAACATTCCACCAGTTACTAAATCTCACGGTTCACATACTTTATCCGATCCAAGCCGCTACCATTTGTTCAATAATCACATTGTGTATTTTTATGATGTGATGAAGATTACACCATATTTTTAGGAGCCATTTCTGATTCAGCAGGGTTCACAAACCTTTCCTCACAACCGTAGCAATTTCCAATTATTTCAGAAGATACTGGACATTATCCTCATAAATTGCAAGGGTGCCAATAATCTTATCTCTCTAGGATCACACTTACCCCCCCCCCCCCCCCCCCCCATATACCCATAAACACCCCTAACCACAGAGTAATAGCCCAGATTGTCGCCCTATCCACCTATCCAGCTTACAGAGCGATAAGGATAATAGGTACAGTGTGTGTGTGTGTGTGTGTGTGTGTGTGTCTTTGTGTGTGACAGATAAAGCTCTTTGCTCTGTGTCCATGGTTGTTTTTGTTGTTTTGGTCCCAGAGGCCTGGCTTGGACCAATAGGCATTCCTGATGCGGTATCCTGGCAATGGGTGGGCTTCCATCGCCGTCAGTGTCTTGGAAGGACAGACACGGTCTCCCAAGTGCTCTGCTTTGTGCTTTCCTTTGGTCCAATTTGGGCTTCCTCCAACGCGGTTTTCAGAGAAATAGTTTAAGGACAAGATGATGTCTGGTTCCTCATTGTGGGGGAAGCTGATGCCGAGTACAGACAATGGTGACACAGATACATATGCTTAGCAGAGAATCATCTGAAACGATGCCGAGTTCAGGTCTAAACAAGTCATCACGATCACAAGCACCAGACAGGCTGCGTGGGTGCTTAGAGAGAGAGAACATCGTCGCTGTCGGCTGAAAACGCTGTATCTCCAAAACTTTTCAGGAACTAAGCAATACGGCCTTGTTTTCAGCTTGATCACTATGTAGTTTGGAGGTTATCCAATGGGTTTGGAAAGGGTTTCATAAGACCAAGGGTGGTAGAGTTTCTCCCAACCCATAGAGGAGCGTGGACTCCTTCAACTGGAGTTAAAACATGAAAATCACGAGAGACAAGATTGGAGTTACGAGGTTTTCACACAACAGCAATAATATGTGTATGTTTCATACTTGTACAATACAGAGAGAGACTGTTTAAGTTGACAGATTTCAGAGGGAAGTATCGATAGCTTGTGTGTATCTGTGCATACACACCTATGGTTTTTAGGTGGGAGGACAGTGAAGGCAGTGAAGCATGCATCCATGTGTGTTTGTGTGTATGTACAAAGCCCAGCCCTTCCTGGTGCCCATCATGGTGTTAATGTTTTAATGTTTAATGGAGGGTCACAGGAGCAGCACCCACGGCAGGTAAATGGTTAACGTCTTAAACCCATTCATACCGTAACTCTCCTCTAGCTGCAATATGGTGGATTTATTTCTCCATTGTTATCATACATTCAACTATTAGACTTGTTTACATTATTAAATGTGTCAATATATTATTTTACTTAATGCTGCAATAAATTGCTATAATACAACCATTGATAAATTATTGAATATATTCCACCAATTTCATTTTAAAGACTGCTTTGCCATGCCAAGCGACACGGGTGATACGCTTGATTTGAGTACCTGGAATGTGCCTTCGCCTGTTGACACAACACAACATGCAACCAGTATCATGCCACTGAGTCTGCACAGTTGTAAAAAACTCCCGTGTGACCTGGAAATGGCTGTCATCACATTCCCAGTATGTGTAGTATGTGCATGCATGTGTCTGCGCATATGTGCGTGTGCGTGTGCGTGTGTGTGTGTGTGTGTGTGTGTGTGTGTGTGTGTGTGTGTGTGTGTGTGTGCATTTGTGTAGGTATGTGTGAGTGTGTATGATTTTGAATATGTCACATATTACTAAAGGAGTAATTTACCTATATCACACATTAACTTACACTAACTGCACCGGCAGCAACTATAGACAGAGGAAATGAAGAAAGACCCCCGACGTAGATTCACCTGGACCGTCTAGTTCATGCAAAAATATGTGTTCTTAATATTTTGTATACAAAGTGATATATTTTCTCTTATTTTCTCCTCACACCATGTATAGTTTTAGTTAGCTAATTTTACCTCCCTCTCTTTCCCTTTCTCTCCTTTAGAGCTCTGATATGGACAGGCTGCCCTCTCCAGACCATACCTTGTCTCCATGGTAACTGGGCTCAGGCTGAACCAGAGAAACGGTCCTCTGAAACCAAGTGGTCAAAAGTCATCATCTGTATTTGCCAACCAAAAGATACCTTTCAAGGAGGTTTAGCTTTCCTGGATCATTATGTCAGGGATTTACTCCTTCTTAATTAAGGGATCCTAAACTGGGCCGAAGGGGGTCCCAGACTGGTCTGAAAGGAGTCCTGAACCTGGCCCCCTAACTGGTCCAGAATGCACCAGTTGTTCAGCCAGGTGTTGGGCCAGAGGGATCTGTCCAGGGCAGGGGATCTGTTCTCTCTGGAGGACTCAGAGATAGAAGACTGCCTGTCTCAGGCTCTGGATCAGATCAAGGCCATCTCCTGCTCACCGGTCAGTAGGCGTGGTTACACATGGAGAAATTACACATGCGCAGTCACACACGTGTGCTCGCAAACATACACACACACACACACACACACACACACACACACTTTGAAATACATCTGTAAATATATTCTGAAATATTTTTCTCAGTATTTCAGTTAACTTAACATCACCTTATTCTTTCATCCTCTGATTGGCTGGCCGACAGGACTATCTGACCAATGACAATGACCAGGCGGTGGTGGAGATTTGCATAACGCGCATCACCACGGCGATAAGGGAGACGGGCTCCATCGAGCGTCACGGCGCTGCGCTGGTGGGACTGTGGGAGTCATGTCTGGAACACAACCTCACACCACAGGGTGAAGGCACTGAGGACACCCCACACGCCAAGATAGCCTCCGACATCACCAGCTGTATACTGCAGGTACACACACACACACACACACACACACACACACACACACACACACACACACACACACACACACAACCCTGCAGGGAGTGCATAATGAGGACATCAGGACAGCATCACAAGCTGTATACTGCAGACACACGTATACACAAACACACACACACACACAACCTGACCCTGCAGGGAGTGTGCCCTGAGGACATAGCAAGAGTCTTGCTATCACAAGCTGTATACTGCAGGAACAACACACGCTCACACACATGTATATGCATGCACACACAAACAAGGACAGGGGTTAGAACACACTTTGACGAGTTTGATAGCAGAAAGTTATTCAGTTATCCTAAAACATCAACAGTAAATGAATCAAAGAGCAAGGGCATCCTTCTAGACCCATACCGGGAGAAATCCATTGTTGAAAAGGAAGATATATACATTTCTCTACTGGCAGTAGCCTCAATAGACCATGATGCAATGCAGCCACAAGGCAGGTTGTGTTGAATAAAGGGTTCGACTCTCACTTTCTCGACTTGAAGAACTCTCGCTCCACTATGGCTTTCTTCACCTACATGTAAAACCCACAGCTGAAAGCAATAAGGTCACGCCCCTTCTCTGGGGATTGTTGAAAGGCATTATGGGAAACGTAGGAATTCAGTTACTGAAGTAGAAGTAGACGAGACAGATTGAGGGAAAGCGTGTACACCAAAAAGTGCTGATGGTAATTTTTGCCTTAAGAGCAGACATGTACTGTATGTACTGTACTTGTTGACCAGGTCTTTAAAAATTCAAAAAATCCTTCGATCTCCAAAACTAAAACGCAAAGGTATCTCTCTCTCTCTCTCTCTCTCTCTCTCTCTCCGTCATTTCTCTCTCTCTCTCTCTGTCATTTCTCTCTCTCTCTCTCTGTCATTTCTCTCTCTCTCTCTCTCTCTCTCTCTCTCTCTCTCTCTCTCTCTCTCTCTCTTTGCACTGTAGGAATGCGAATGGGCATCCTAATGAGACTGACTCATGAGGGAAAGCGCGCACGCACGCACACACACACACACACACACACACACACACACACACACACTCACACACACACAGCAGAAGTGAGCCTAAAAGTTCTGACAGCATCTCTGATGTCCTAACTCCATCAGTTGTTACTCAAGCACCTCTCTCGCTCGTCTTCTCACTCTCTCTTTCTTTCTGTTTCCTGTCTCTCTCTCTCTCTCACTCTCCCCCTCTGTTGCTTTCCTTTTCTTTTCTCTTTGTCTGCCACTCTCTGATTCTCTATCTCTTTTTTTTGTCTTTCTCTTTCTGTTTCTTCCTCTCTCATTCCATCTGCCTGTCTGTCTGTTGAATCCACACTTAGACTCAAACGACACAAACACTTTTCTTAACCTTCCATTGAAACTCCCACGGAGAGAGAAAGGAGGGAGGGATAAGGAATAAGGCCTTTATTAGTACGCTGCTCGACTACAGCGCACACACACACACACACACACACACACACACACACACACACACACACTTCATCGGCATCTTGAGTTTTTTTGATATGGGGTGCTTTGATCTGAGTGGAGCCTGATTATAGAGCGACTCTCCCTAATAGGATGAGAGAGAGAGAAAGGGAGAGACTTTGACTTTTGATGTTCTTTAATGGACCATCTCACTTAAAAAGCCAAAATAAAAACCCAAAGACACAAACCATGCTCACAGAGAAACAAACTTAGAAACCATGCACACACACTCTCCCACACGCACACACATACAACAAAATCAAGAAATACATTTAAAAAAAACAAAAAATAAAGACCTAAGCACCTAAGTACAATTTACGTTCAGACCCTCTGTTCCCACAGTACATATTGCATTACCCAAACCCCAGACATTTACAAATCATTCTTTAGGGAGCAAAACATCTATTCCACCCTAAGGCACCTTTAAACATGGCCACAGCATCTGCAGGACCTGCACCCCTCACCTTGTTCCTGCGGGTCAACCAAACCAGCTTGGCCTGACCACACACAACACTCTGCAACACACACACACTGCTTTATTTCACAAAGAATACACAGGCCCAAGAAAGGGAGAGAGAAAAGTAGGTAGATAGATGGATGGATGGATGGATGGATGGATGGATGGATGGATGGATGGATGGATAGATAGATA
>JAXDDW010000010.1:6465000-6475000 GCA_034670385.1 Hoplostethus mediterraneus | reverse complement strand
ATAGACAAAACAACTGACTCCTGCCAACTGGAAATCAGACGTCAAGTGCAGCCATGTGAACTCCAACACGACGAGAGTAGCAATACGTTTTCCTCTTCCTGTGAACAAGAGATTCATTTTTCATTTTGGTCCTGGGGTGAAAAGGCTTTAAAAGTCTCCTTCAGTTATTTCATCACCCCATTCACAGTTTTAAGGAAACCTCAAAACGTGTGTGACCTCCACCAGCCTCACGGTGTAGTTCACCCATCCCATACATCTTCAGCCCATTCTGCTCTGTATAACCATGTAGCAAACTTCTCCATCGGTTTTCAAATTTTCATTGCTTTTTGATATCAAGCGATGTTTCAACTCTCTTGAAAGGGTTTCGTCATCATTTTCAGTTGGAGAACTCACTGCCTTTGATGTCTTTCCTCCCACCGTGCTGAGGCGTCCACTGTTTCCCTTGTGCCTTGTAGCGCTCGGGGATATTATGGCAACTGATGGACCCATTTAGTATCAGATGGCGCCTGAGGCAGACGCAGGGTCTCACTTTTCTGATATCTCTCTCCTCTCTCTTCCTCTCTCACCTGAAGTTGTAAAGTAACACGTTTTAGGAGGTTTGGTAGGTCAGGTGTTACAAAATGTTTGTTATGGCAAGGCTAAAGGCTGGGGGGGATATAGATAGATATCTAGTATCTAATATAGATCTCTTTCTTTCTCTCTTTGTTTATTTATTTTTTTTGCCATTTCTCGGCTTTCGGCATTGCAGGGGTTCTCACACACACACACACACACACACACACGCACACACGCACACACACACACACACACACACACGCTAAGAGTTACATAAGGTTCTATAGGGAAATAGCTGCTGTCATCCCCTGGTTAACAATACCACTGTTAGCAATCTGGATCTTGCTTGGTTTGGGGCTCACTGCTGTGAGGCTGACTGCTACAAATGCTCGCTATGTACCAGCTGTATATTTATACTGTAGGCCATTACTCTTTACCCTCAAATTCCACTAAACACATCGCTTTGAGTTTCTATCAGCGTCTCGTTCTACTTCCTCCGTAGAGCACATTGTTTTGAAAGAGGAGCACACGGGAACACTGTGTGGACCATATTCATCAACACTTGTAAACATAGCGTTGGTATATTTTTCCCTTTGTGCACAAATGTAAACAAAAGTTTGCATTTTTGCAAAGATTCCTGTGGCTCTCATCCAGCTTGTCCGAGGATGATGAGCTGATAGCGGGCGGTGTTAGAGCTGGAATACGATGCACACACAGAGAGGAGAGAGGATGAAAGTGAGCAAGGCACAGTGGAGAGCTCTATTAAAGCATATTCAACTGTATGTTTTCTTTGGGCCACATCTGTGCAGCTTTTATTGCAGTCTAAGCGGTTTCAGGTTTTTACCCCCTACTGCAACACTGCACTGAATGTTTCTCCATCTTGTTGCCTTACAACAAGCCTGGACCCTCTAACCCCCACACAAACACACACACACACACACACACACTCGCGAAAAACACAAACACACAATTACACACAATAAACACAAACAGATAAGCATACATGGACGCTGAAACATACACGCAAACACCACACACACATACAGCCCATAGAAGCAATAACAGATGACCTCTTTTTCCCAGCAGCCTTCAGTTCAGGAAGTGGGCTGATGTAATGGGGTTTGGGTGAGGTCAATGGTGGGGGTGTGATGGGGTCGGTTACATGAGAAAAATGGATGGACTGTGTGTGTGTGTGTGTGTGTGTGTGTGTGTGTCTGTGTGTGTGTGTGTCTGTGTGTGTGTGTGTCTGTGTCTGTGTCTGTGTCTGTGTGTGTGTGTGTGTGTGTGTGTGTGTGCGTGTGTGTGTGTGTGTGTGTGTGTGTGCATTTATTTAAGTCCGCTAATGAAGCGTGACCTTGCATGGCTACATAGGCGCTCATTCTGTCTGTTCTCTGTTTGCAAGGCAGTTGGTGGGAAGATACATTTCTACTATATATCTGAGTCAATGTATAAGGAGGTTCATATTGGTGTGTGTGTGTGTGTGCGTGTGTGTGTGTGTGTGTGTGTGTGTGTGCGTGTGTGCGTGTGCGTGTGTGCCTTTGGCCTGTGGAGTTACAGGAAGCTAGCAACAGGATACAGTGTAAAGGTTTACTACGAGTCTACTACAGTAAGCCACATGGGACTCACTCATTATCAGATAGGCCTCTACACACACACACACACACACACACACACACAGAGAAACATACAGGGAATTGCTGTGGCCCCATATGGATTCAGAGCCAAGTCCTTCCTTCTCTAAATAAAACCTGATCTTTAAAGTAACACTTTCCAAACACAAAGTTTGGAATGTGTCAGCTGCCACAGTTATATGTCTTCTTTCCACCCCCTGCTGTGAGGCATCAGTAGTTACAGTATCCTGACTTGTAAGTCTTCCAGAAGGCAGAGCAAGACAGCCAGAAGGCCCCCCCGGTCATCAGGAGATGAAGTGCAGTGGATAGGGATCTCTTGAGTCACCATATGTCTTGAGTTATCATCATATGTCTGTGATAATCAGTGAGGGAGACTCGACCTCTGCACTCCTGCTCTTCTTCAGGGTTTGACTCCTGCTTCATCATTCAGAGAGACAAATGTAGCAGTGTCAACTATTTGACCCCACGACTTTTCAATACAAATCAATGTCTTATGGCTTAACCAGCACAAATAATTCCTTCTAGATGCTAGATAACACAATGGCCAGGCTTGTGGGAGGCAGAAAGCCAGCTTTGGAATCAACAGACAAGCTGCTCTGGACGCATTTTGAACAGCATGAACAGAACGTTGAATTTTTACTGGCCAAAATAAATATATTTTGGATATATTTGCAGAAATATGCTGTCAGCAGCGCAGTTTCTGATGAGCGTCTACATGTAAAGATACATTTTAGTCAAATCTTTCTATATTTTGAAACCTTTCTCTAATCCTATTCTGAATTATAGCTGAAATATATAGTTTTTGCTTAACCCTCAACTGCTCCAGGGGCCAACAGTCTACTCTTGCACAACTAAAGGTCACCTCTAGAAACAAAAAACATTCCCTGAGTAAACAACCATTCATGGTGTCGGGAAGTTGATTCATTGCGACTCCAAAGAGGTGGGACCTGGACTCAGATATTGTCTTGATAATCTGATGCTTGAGAAGTGGCAGAAAATCACACATTACATTCTCTTACTAACTGAGGATTTTATTCAAAACTCACCCTCCATTCATCCATCCATCATGTTATGCAAAATATATTTATGTACAAAATACATTCAGGTTCACTTGTTAACAAGATCAATAAGAACAGCAAAAGCAATTTACAGTATAATACAAGTCACATTAGATTACCGAAGGTTAGATTCTGTAAACATTGTCCACAGTTCCTCTTATCAGATTCAAAACCAGCAATTTAGTGTCATTCCATTACCCATTAGAAAAAACAAGACACACATATATTCCCCTACAGTTACTCTAAATGAAAACTACTACAACAAATACAAGAAAGCCGATGGAAGTATAATTATCTATCTCATAAGAATGTAAACACTTTTGATGAGTACACAGTTAGAAGTGTAAATTCTTAAAAAAAAAAAAAATGCTTTAAATGATTTCAAAGATTCAGATAATAAAATAATTGTTTTTTCTACTGTCTTTGAAGCTATTATTAGAGTTACTAGTTGGCCATGCTTGGAAGGACGCAAGTACACGTAGTATTTCATACATCATATGGTGTACCACGTATCTCTACCACATTAGTATTTTACTTCTAATTTCAGTGTTAATGGGGGTAGTTGACCAACTTATTCTAACTTTAACCATAACTCTGTGCAAAATGTACGACGTGTAACAACCTTTTTTTGAAAATTCAAACTCTGTCCTCTTTCCCCATCTTACCGCACAGAGAGTAGTCTGATAACTACAACATGTTAAAATATGCCACAACTTTACAGTAATGAAAAAGACTCAACTACAGTTGTCATTGCAGTACAAATATAGATAGATGAAGAATGCATGACGGAGCACTTTATAAAATACATCACACTACATGTGCTTGACCATGGCTGTCTAGTGACGCCTTTGTTTCTTGCAGTCTTTGGTAAATGCTGGTTGCATCACATTTCCTGCTACAATACAATTACACTATATGTACGTGTGTGTGTGTGTGTGTGTGTGTGTGTGTGTGTGTGTGTGTATGGGTGTGCGGGTGTGTGTGTAAGTGTGCGTGTGTGTCTCAACTTCAGTCTCTCACAGCATTGGCTTTCTCTCATTTGAACTCGATACGTCCGAATTCATGGCAGCATTAGTGTTCATGATAATAACAATGTAGATGAATGAGACAATAATAATTCAAACATTAGACTGTGAACACAATGGTGATGACGATAAAAGCAGTTGTGAGTCGGTCTCTGACTTCAGGATGAAAGCTTATTATATTATGTTGCTGATATTCACGATGATGACGATGATGAGGATGATGACGACGACGAGGAAGAGGAGCCCGTTAGACGATGAACTGAGCTCCTCCGTGGGGCACCATCTCCGTCACTCCCCACGCCACCGTGTTCCCCTTCTGCTCGCACCCCCGGCCCTCCTGCAGAGCCAGCTGGGAAATCTCCCTCCCCGACAGCACCCTGTCCCACATGTTCACCCCCGTCATCTTGCCCGCGAACGCCAGCTTGGCGTCGAACCCTCCCTCGAACCCCGGCACCCCACCGCCCGCGCCGGGGGACCCGGGGCAGCAGCCGTTCCTCTCTTGCCCCAGCTGGAGCGAGCCTCCGTCGGGCAAGACGTGGCCCTCGGCCACCCCGGGCGTGGAGGCCACCCTGTTCCCGTGCGCCCACAGGGACGCCAGGCCCTGCTCGGAGGTCCAGGCCCCGCACAGGTGGATCCACTCCGACGCGCCTCCCGCCTCCTTCACCACGCCCCGCGCCTCCACCAGGTGAGCCTCCCCGCCGACGGTGAAGAGGGCGGAGGTCCGGCTGAGCAGCAGCTGGATCTCGTACGGGTTCCGGCGGGTCCCGTAGGAGAACAGCACGGTCCTGTTGGAGACGGCGGCCGGCTTGGCCCACAGGCACACGGTGAAGGAGGACAGGGAGAGGTGGACGTCCGGTATGACGGAGGTGTAGATGCGACGGGAGCGCATGGGGAAGAGGAGAGCCATCTCACAACCTAGACAACAAGACGTGATATCGTTCATTGTAAAAAAAAAAAAAAGAGGCAACTTCACTTGACACGTTCAGTTTCAGTTGTCACGGTCCTGAGGGACAAGCAGTGTGCGTCAAAAACAACATACAGGACATTGACTACTTAACTAGAAAAGAGGAGCAAGAGGAGGCGTTGAGGAGTTGAGTTTGTCTGCACCTAATTCAGTGCTATGTACATACAAAATGTGAGTAAAGACAGAAAGAGAGAGAGAAAATTGAACGAAAACATGAAAATCACCAAAATCAGAGTTACGAGGTTTTCACACGTCAACATCGATTTTGTATGTGTGTGTCCTGCTAATCTCCCCGAGGCCCCGAGGTTACGAGGTTGGTGTGTTTCCCAAGGAGGGAGGCCAGAGCCTGATAAACATCTCTCAGTGGAATCTGTTTCTTTTCACTTTGGCCTCTACAGAAACTTCCCAGAGTTGGCAAGTCCACAACACTGTCTCTCTGTGGCTCAGTGGATTTGACATTGGGAATTTGCTGATTTAGATTAGGGATTATCATAGATGCTACAGGGCACATTTGACACCTGTTAGACAGTATATATGTCACGTAAATGGTTAGAGCAGTTGGAGAGTTAAGTGCCTTGCTCAAGGGCGCACATGAGTAGCATCTGAGTGTAGCATCTTCAGCAAATGTAATCCATCCACTCATCCAATACCTGTGATTACAATGTTTACTGGATACTTGAACTGATTACCGCGATCGGTACTTGATTGCCGATGAAGAGTGCCCACCACAGCACGATTCAGGTTTCAGTCTGGCTGCTTTGACTCTTTTGGACTGATGCATGAGGAGATTTGAAAGAGCTTATACTGCAGAAATGTGTTTGTCATGTAGCTGCTTAAGAGGGATAAACTACTCTGCCCCAGTGTTTCGCTCAGATCAAGTAGTACCGGGGCAGTACGAAATGGATTAGAACATTTTGAAATACGATCTGCGGGGTAAATGCATGGCAACGCGCACCGCACGCACATACACACTCATCATCGGCACGACCAAGCCGGGCGCAATTTTGAAAATGGAGCATTTAAAAAGTTCGGTCATTAAAAGTCGGGTTGAATGAGAGACGTGCGAGTCGCGGTTCAGAGCACGGATGACATCATGGATCGCGGAGGGTTTTTTCCTGTCCTCTCATCCTCCTTCTAATCCTCCCTCACACGCACGCACGCACACACACACACACACACACACACACACACACACACACACACACACACTCCCTCTCCCTGGTTCAGTGGTTTGTTCTGCTTCTCTGTGTGTAGCTGTGACTTCAACATGTTAGAGTCAGCTGTTGTTGTGATTTGGTCTGGGCCACCATGTGTTTCCACATCACCCGCTCCTCTCCCTTCACCCCGCTCTCTCTCTTTCTCTTACTTTCTCTTACACACACACACACACACACACACATATTTTCATTATTTCATGATTTGAAAAAGCTTTTAACCCTTACACAAGGATACACACACTCACACTCGTCCACACTGTTTATGTGTTGTACCATAATTCATGTTCATTTTGCTGATATAACCTTTTAGTGTGTCAAACAGAGAGAGAGGCGTGTGTGTGTGTGTGTGTGTGTGTGTGTGTGTGTGTGTGTGTGTGTGTGTGTGTGTGTGTGTGTGTGTGTGTGTGTGTGTGTGTGTGTGTGTGTGTGTGTGTGTGTGTGTGTGTGTGTGTGTGTGTGTGTGTGTGTGTGTGTGTGTGTGTGTGTGTGTGTGTACACACACACGTACTACGCGTGAGGCCTTCCAGTGGATTTAGCTTCCATTAGATGCAATGTAGAGATATGAGTTTTAGGCAGAGGAGCTTTGTGGGAGGTATGAAGTAGGAACTGGAGTGGGTGTGTGCGTGTGCGTGTGTGTGTGTGTGTGTATGTGTATGTGTATGTGTATATGTGTGTGTGTTTGTGTGTGTGTGTGTGTGTGTAAAGCTCCCTCCCTCTCTCTATCCTATTCTATTCATCTTTCTCTCATTACCTCTCTCTTATGACTTTTATCTCTATCTCTATCTCTCTCTCTATCTCTCTCTCTCCCTCTCTCTCTCTCTCTCTCTCCAGCCACCGTCCAGTTGGGAGACACACTTTTTCCCCACTAGAGACCAGAGATCCTAAATATTGACGTTACATTTGTCTCAGATTTCTGCCTCTCAGGGAGTAAAAAAAGACGTGTTGCACACTCAGAGTGTGTGTCTGTGTATCGAAGACGGCTCCCATCTGGTTCTGCTTTCCCAGGGTGCTTTGGTGTGGTTGCCGTGCCGACCTGCTAATGATTATACCTCCCTCCGCTCTGTATGTAGGCCAGATTTACGTTACGTTTAGATGTGTGTGTGTGTGTGTGTGTGTGTGTGTGTGTGTGTGTGTGCGATGCGTGAGTGTGTGTTTGTTTGTTTGTACATACGAGTATGCCTGTGTGGGAATATTTGTGCTTGCATTTGCATTTGTGAGTTCAGTTGTTACTTGTGCACACATTCATTTATGTGTGTGTGTGTGTGTGTGTGTGTTTCTGTATGAGTAATATAACCTAAACAGTATTGAGGTTTTTATCTGATTCATTCCCGGAAATGGTGACGTCTCATTGAAAGGCCTCCATTGGAGCAACTTCACTTAGTCTGTAATCTTTCATTATTATTAGTCACTGTTTGATTAAATGATGTTTTTTATTAAAACATTAAAGAAACAGTATATAAGTATATAAATAAAAGATGTGAGTTGAACTTGTGTTAGAGCTGACCCCATGCCTGCTTATTAGCTTGTCTCAAGTTGAGTTGACCAGAGAAAATTCAGCTGGGAGTCTTATCAACAGAGACTAATGTTAGTGATGGAAGGGAAAAGGATAGGTTGCTACTTGAGGAGGCTAACATGCCTGGAGACATACAGAGGAAAGAAAAGGGTATTTATGACAAAGACAGATGACATGACAACATGATAACAAGGCCCAACAAGGGTGGGTTCAGTCTTGGAACGTGACCTGAAAGTGTCAGCGCAGAAACAAATGGCAGAGGGTATGGGCTGGGGGTGGAAGGCTGTCTGGGACGTGTAGAGAGAGAGAGACCGAGGGCGAGAGAGGAGACAGATAGATAGAAAGAACCAGAGAGAAGGAAATTGGAAAAGAGGGAGAAAAACAGAGGGAAAGATGAGAAAGATGGATATCTCACCTGAGGGCAGGTATCTCTGCCTCGATGACCTCAGCAGCTGGTCAAGCCCCGCCTTTGTGTGCTGCAGTTCTGTTACCATGGCAGCCAGTACCCCCTCTAAAGCCCCCACTTCTTCCGGTGATGTCACCTCCTGCTCCGTCGTGCGCCCTCCTCCGCCCTCCGGAACCTGGAATCCCGTCTTAGAACTCGACGGCGTTCCCGCTCCCGTTCCCCTTCCGTTGCTGAAGCAGCTGGTCTCCAGCTTGGTGAGTCGGGAAGCTTGCGCCCGAGCTGCAGAGAGGAGCTGCAGCAGCAACGCCTCAAAGTTGTTGGAATTCCCAGCAGCGGTCTGGTCTTCCCGAACGTTGAGCCGCTGCAGGGTTTCTCGGAGGCGGGCCTCCAGCTGCACGGACATCCTTCTTCCTGCGGTCTCCACGGCAGCCCCGCAGGACCCGCCGTACTGGGCAACAAACCTGACACAAAGGACCAACGCAAAGGATCTGAACCTTTTTCAGCCGAAGACAAGATTAAGTTGTTGCTACTCTTGTCATGTTGGGGCTCACCTAAAGGCCTGCGATCTATCTTGGATTCCAGTCCATAAGTTAAGAAAAACTGAATGAATGAGGGATGATGGTCCTGTATAAATGGATCGAGGATGGCGGTACCTCTTACTGGTGTAGGACTTTGATTGCCAGTGTAGTGCATCCTTAAATTAAATGCATGGACTCAAAATGCTGTGCTTGCAATAAAAGCCACCAATTGGATATATCAACAGATGAATGAATACTTAACCCTAACCCTTTAATTATGTTACAGCAACTATAATGATCAGAGGGAAACTGAAACTCATCTCTATGATATTATCAGGTGAATCAGTGGTACCTGGTATACCCTGGTGTACCCTGGGTACTTAATCAACCATTCAGTGACTTTGTTTCTAGCTTCATTGGTGCAAGTCCTATACGGTTTTTCACTCAGTCCGCTATTGTCATGACCTCTCGTCTGTTTGTCCAACCTACCTGAGCATTTCCTCACGCAGAGACCCCATCTCCACCTTGATGATGTCATCAGCATACTGCAGCAGCATGTTCTCCCTCATCTGACTGTTCTCCATCATAGAGAAGAGCTTGTCCCATTTACTCAGGTCTGGAGACTTACAGGGGGCTGGGCTCTGTGTGGCTGGAGAGAGGCATGGGGGAGGGGGGGGAGAGAGAGAGAGAGAGAGAGAGAGGTTAATGGGACATGAGAACACTGGGATTTCTCCAGCATGTGGAAGAGGGTGACTTGTGGTAAGAGAGTAAGGGTCCTTCAACCGAATTCAAGCAAGCATCCTCCCTGCACAAGTGTCCTTGAACAGGATACTGCATCCCTACATGCTTGGGGGGGGTGAAAGACAGGAGGTGGGAGATGAAGTCAGCAAAGAAAAAAAAAAAAAAAAAAAGAGTCATAGAGGGGGATAGCATATGAGAATGAAATGGGAAGAATGACTCAGAAACCAAAACGATCCCGCAACTCCCTTTCCCACGTTAACGGAGTTAACGGCAACTTCCCTTCTCTGTTAATTAGGAGACAGAAGAAAGGAAAAGGAAGGGGAAGATCTGGTGAGAGGTGGAGGAGAGATAACAGGAATAGGGAGGAAACAT
>JAXDDW010000010.1:6332500-6457500 GCA_034670385.1 Hoplostethus mediterraneus | reverse complement strand
CAATACTGCTTTGCTGGACCATCGATAACTTAAAATCCTCCTCGTCTCATCGGGAACCCACATTTTGAAATGCATGTTTCTCATGGCCCAGACTGTTTTAGTGGCCTTTTGACGAGGAACAATTCTCACTTACACATCTTATTTTATATTTTATATCAGATGACCAACAGCTTTCTAAAATAATTTTCCAGCCGGGTTTCTCCAGAATCTGTGGATTTTGTGTGACCCACCTTGAGATTCCCATCCAGCCGTTGGAAAACCACCAGGCTGATTTGGCTGCAACAAACAAAGTCACCATGTTTACTCCTCCGTCTCACACAAACTTAACAATAGTTTTCCATTAGTTGGCAGTTTTGTGTCTTTTGGGCGAAGGGTCTGTGTCGCCTCTCAGAAATGTTGCCTTTGTGTGCTAAAGAACTAAAGGTCATTATGTGATATTTTACTCAGCTCTGTTAGTCAGGATGATGGGCTGGGTGTATGCTGGTATGAAGGTATGAAGGTCACACACACGCACACACACACATTGACGTACAGATTGTACTTGCACTGTTTTCTGTGTGTGTGTGTGTGTGTGTGTGTGTGTATGTGTGTGTGTGCGTGCATCCACACACATGTTGAGAGACCATGTTGTCATGCATATCCTGACTATGTGTGTTTGTACATGTATGTATGTGTCTGTGTGTGCTTGCATGTGAATGTTTATGTGTGTGTGTGTGTGTGTGTGTGTGTGTGTGTGTGTGTGTGTGTGTGCCTGAGGGTACAGTGTGCTCAGACAGGTAAGCTCTATAAATCCTCCTGCGTGTTTTCCTGTGCAGACCGTCGTCTCCTCCTGCCTCTTAACATTCCACCGGACGGACCTGTAATCCCCACAAACCCGACTTCATGGTCATTACTAACTCTCTCTTTCTGTACATGTACTGTATCTGTTTTTATGACCGTTCCAGCATCAGGTTTGGAGAAGGGAGATGTGTGTGTGAGTGAGTGTGACTACATAGGAGCATCAGAGGACCTGTAAAGATGTTGCCAGTGGGAACCACTTTCCTTAGTGAGGTTTATTTGTAGGTCCGGATGATAACGGACAGTGTGTGTGTGTATGTGTGTTAGGGGTGGTGGAGATAATCGTGTTTATAATAGTAATCGCGATTTTAATTATGTAATCGTGGCAAATTTTCAAAATCGTTCATTTTGATTGTTATTTAGGCGACAAGAACGAGGAATGTCTAGAAGCGCCAGTTAGCAAAGCAACCAGTGTGTGTGTGTGTGTGTGTGTGTGTGTGTGTGTGTGTGTGTGTGTGTGTGTGTGTGTGTGTGTGTGTGTGTGTGTGTGTGTGTGTGTGTGTGTGTGTGTGTGTGTGTGTGTGTGTGTGTGTTTGCGTGCGCATCAGACGTAACATCACTTTCCCGCAAATGAATGGGCCAAATACTTTCCCCAATACTGCGTTCATGAACTGTCCCCTTAAAAAATACTAGGTGGTATTCAGTCACGTCCCTCCGCCCCCGTCCAGTAACGTCGTGTTCAGACAGGTTTGGGACCCGTTCAGTTTTTGCGAGTCATGAGCGAATGTGTCAAGCCGGGCAGGAAGTCAGACACAGGAATGGCATAGAGCATCCAGTCATCAAAATGAAACAAATTTCAAAATAAAACAAAACAAATAAAATAATCGTTCATTAATCGTAATCGAGGTAAAAGTTTGAAATAATCGCGATATTGATTTTTAGTCATATCGCCCACCTCTAATGTGTGTGTTCATGTGTGTGTGTGTCCTGGGCTATACAAGCTCCAGATAATGCTAAGAGAAGGGGACATATCCTCTTTTTCCTCTTTTGTACATTACTTACACACTATAGTACATCCTCTCTGTCGATCAGTACTAGTCAGTCAATCTTCACAGCTACACTTCTGAATGGCTTTGACCACACAACCTGTGTTTAATGTGATTCATAGCTGTGGCTCACCTGTTGTGGGAAGTCCTATATTTAAACTGGGCTTTGGGTTGGTTCAGCTCATGCGCCAGTTGGAAGATTCCCGCAAATGCAGCAGGTAAAATATACTGTAGCTGATTTGTAGCTGACTTTATCAAGACAAGAACCTCAAATAAATAACACTTGGATCTGCTGAAGAACAAGATACATAAAAACACCTGTTTCAACGCTGTGTCTGCCATATTATGGACCATATGTCAGTGATCCCGCTGCACTGATGTCAATCCAAAGTCAGTTCTGCCGTTACTTCAGTTGTAAAAGTGTTTGACAGAGTATTGATTTATTTGACATTGTTTGTATGAAGAATGAAACTTGGAGCTTGAAGAGATAATAATAAATGGGGCTACATGATTCCAGGTGAAGGTTGCGAAAACTGTTGGCAGTACATTGAGCGTGCTTTTGGTGATTCATGTCAGAAAAAGAGAGGACGGCAGTCCTTATTAGCACGTCCCCCCTTGTTGCCTGCAGTTTTTGAGAACGTGACTAGAAACATCGATTTACCTACTCACCCTCCCGTTATCGGTTCCCAATTTCCCACTGAGAAACATGTCTTGAAGACTCATCTCATCAACCCTACCTACAAGTTGTATCAATACACACCAAGAGGTCTCACCTTTCCACCCCCACTGCAGCTGTGTAGTAGATGTTGCGTCTCAGCCCTTTCTTTTTGTTCTGCTTTAGAGTTTAACCATAGACACACACACACACACACACACTGTGTTTATTATTTCATGTCATCGTGGCACCAGCTGTTTCTCAGACAGTCAGAAGCTGTATATAGAGATCCATTTATCATAAGATGGCAATTACTGTGTGTGTTAGTATTATGAAAAAGGCTTTCATTCATAGAAAGAGACTCACCTCCATAGCAACCTTAGAATTGTTTCCAGATGAGGTGAGCCAACCAGCAGATGCACACACACACACACACACACACACACACACACACACACACACACACACACACACACACACACACACACACACACACACACACACACACACACTGTTCCCCTGTAGCTACGTCTTTTGACCAACTCGATAAACTTTAACAGGAACAAGGCAAGTGGCTGACGTGTAAATTTGATTCTTCCAACCTCAGCCAAGTCCTCCCTCCCTTACATATCCATCCATCCTTCCATCATCCTGCTTGCACCTTCTTTCTGCTCTCATCTGATCCCATCTGTCCTGCAGATGAGGTAGATTGATAATCTCAGCAAAACATATGAATAGAATAAACCCCCAACAACAGAGAGCATCAACACACAACAAGACAAAAATGTCTTGGTATTGATTAAGAGGAGAGATCCACACGCAGTATAGGGTACACAGATCTCTGAAGACAGAGTAGTTGGGAGTGAGGTTTCATAGACACAAGGCCATTTGTCAAGTCAACACAACACCTAGATAGACAGATAATAATACGACGAAACATCAGCAGTTCCTTCAGAAACAAAACTAAAATGTAGAACAGTCACACAGAGGAAATCGTAGTAAATGGTTGGATGCCCTGAAGAATGCTAAGGGAGCATATGTTGAAATGGTGCGTGCATTAGGTTTTTCTACCACATATACTCTCGCTGTCTGTTTCCACACATAATCAATCCCATGGTGTAGACCCTGCAGCGTGACAGCCACATGTATACGACTTATATGATTTGCCCAACAATATTGCTGTGGTGAAATTTCGCTTGTTGTCTGGTGGCTTTTTGTTCACTTTGGGACACAAAAGCCATTGTTTGAAATTTGAAATGTCACCAATAATGGACCATTGAAGACAAGAGTCTTTGTTCAGTGATGTGAATCATTTTAAGATGTTTGATACGTGAGTCAAGGGCTGTTGGGTAATGTGGGTTTTTTGGTTGGGCTTCTTAGTGGTTTACAAATGCCTTAATATCCAGTCCTGCGTCAGCACTGACATTCTTTTTTTCCTGCCTCAGCAAGTAATATTGACAAATGGAGAAATTTGTATTCCTAAACACGGATGCTATCACAAGACTGGGGGGTCATATATTGCAATGTCCTCTTTTTCGGGGAAGAATTACTCACAGAGAATTGCATTGCAGTGTGGTGTGCACCCTCTTGCTGCGTGCACACCACAGGCAGCTCAGGCAAATAGTCAATTCATGAATAGTTTTGACCACATTTCTTTTCCTTTATTTATCCAGGGAAAGTTGACTAAACACCCATGCTGTTTTCCTGCTTCACCTTCTGTTACACGCATTCACACATGGGAGCAGAGCGGCGCAACCTCAGTCGTCCACTTTTGGCCACTGAGCAGTTGGGGGTTAAGTGCCTTGCTCGAGAGCACCTCGATGCTGGCTGTTTAGGGAGGAGAAAGCATTTTCCCAGCTGGTCTGGGGATTGGAACCGGCCACAAACCCTCCTCTCTAACCTCTAGGCTGGTTTCACCATCATGAGTCTTAAGTCACTCATGGTTTCCACATTTGTCAACAAGAAAAAGTTGGCATCATTTGGTAAAGTTGCCCATCGTGTATGTGTGTGTGCGTGTGTGCGTGTGTGCGTGCGTGTGTGTGTGTGTGTGTGTGTGTGTGTGTGTGTGTGTGTGTGTGTGTGTGTGTGTGTGTGTGTGTGTGTGTGTGTGTGTGTGTGTGGTTCAGTGGGGGTACTGTGTGTGTCTGGGGGGTGGGTTGGGTTGCACAGATTTGCCTCCCTATGTCAATAAAGGATGAAGAAAGTGCTCATATTGTCCTCTCTTTCTCTCTGTCTTTCTCTCTGTCTTTCTCTCTGTCTGTCTCTCTCTCTCTCTCTCTCTCTCTCTCTCTCTCTCTCTCTCTCTCTCTCTCTCTCTCTCTCTCTCTCTCTCTCTCTCTCTCTTTGTCAGGTAACCACATGCTGTTGCGAGTGTTGCCTTCAGTCTACCCCAAACAACCAGATGCCATCCACCGTCACCTAGGCAACCTCACTGCGATGATGTCACAGCTGGAGTCGGCAGAGCAACAACACCTGATCAGGCTCATTCAAATGGTTGCTGAGCAACATCCACTTGTGAGTTTTTTGTGTGTTTTTGACTTTATACAGATTTTGCCCTTGACTTACAAAAACACGTGTGTGCGTGTGTGTGTCTGGTTGCGTGTGTTGTTTGATGTGTATGTACATTGACAAGCACATGCCTGTGCATCGGTTCCAAGTTGCTAGAGTGTTGCTGTGCTGGAACTTTTCTGAATGAGTCAACCTTATTTGAACATGCTGCATCCTGTATTATGGTGAAAACCACTGGAACCAAGTCTGCTTGTACACAACACTACATACGGGAACGCTGTCCAGCTCCAGGAACTGATGTTAAACATGAGGGGATTAAAGAGGGGAAAGTACCAAACACACACAGCATGTGTGGGTCAAACCATGAGTCATCGTGTGTTATTCTTATGGGGTTCTCTCTCTCTCTCTCTCTCTCTCTCTCTCTCTCTCACTCACACACATGCACACGCACATATGCACACACACACTTATGGAAGTATTTACCACTATGAGGATGCGTGTGGAGTGCAGTGATTGTAGTATCTAACGCTGTTGCATATTGGACAATTATACATTGTTAGGCATCTTAATAATACACAGACATCACTGAGGTGGGACTGAAAAGATTAGGGGTGATACAGAACAGATATAGGAAAGATATCTTCCAGTCATGACTGAACGTTTGTGAATCCCTTGTGAATTATTTAATAGCGTTTTTCCTTTTCACACACTTTCAAGCATGACTGTGCAAGCAAAATAATTGAGCCCTTATCTTTGATCAGAGTGGTGTGGGGCCTGCATTGGTTTGGCTCATTCACGTGTGTTTTCAGCACCATTCTGCTGTGAAATGAGTCAGTTTGTTGGTTACAAAACATCAGATTAATTTTCAGTGAAACGAATCAGAATTCCTATCTGAGGAATGGATAGACGATGATAACAGGATAATTGTTCAGAGTTAGTGACTCATAAAGTAGCAGGAGGAGGGCCAGTAACAGCATTGTTAGCCCAATCCAGTCCAGTCTAGTCCAGTGCAGTGTGACCAGTCCAGATAATGAGGAGGAATTACCCAGTCATTGAATTTGCCCAGACAGTCTTACAGTCAAGCTCTTGTTTATCATCGGTCACCAGCCAGGGTATTTAGCTCGCTCCAAGGTCGCTCCTCTCACCTCCGGGCCTCATTAAAGTCACATCAGACCAGTTTAGATTGCACAGAATGCTGCAAAGGACTGCTCGTGTGTGTGTGTGTGTGTGTGTGTGTGTGTGTGTGTGTGTGTGTGTGTGTGTGTGTGTGTGTGTGTGTGTGTGTGTGTGTGTGTGTGTGTGTGTGTGTGTGTGTGTGTGTGTGTGTGGTGTTGGTGCCCAATCAAAAGCATGAATTTGTGAACTGACAGAAATACAGAAATTAAAAATATGATTAAAGTGAGTCTATCTCTCTCTCTCTCTCTCTCTCTCTCTCTCTCTCTCTCTCTCTCTCTCTCTCTCTCTCTCTCTCTCTCTCCCCCTGCAGATGTTGAGCCCCGAGGTCCATTTGTTAGTTAGTTACCTTGGCGACCAGTCTCTAACTGAGGCCCTACTGGGCGCGCTCATGGACGTGTCACAGGCCATCCCTTCATCACTGGTCAGCTTCCTGCCAGCGCTGAGGACTGTGGGACAGCAGTGCCCTGCCCTTCTGGGTCATGTGGCCAAGATCCATGGTGCTGTGGGCATCATCAGTGAGGTACAAGTACACACAGGGAACACACACACACACACACACACACTCATGTAGACACACATTCCTAGTCAGTCACTCACCCACTCTTCTAATCATTCTTCTATTTACCCAACATCCACCGTCTGTCTATTCCCTTGCCAATGCTTTGTCTGATGTTTCTCCCTCTCTCCACCACATCTCTCCATCTCTGCTCCTCTCGCTCTCCTAGTTTTAAAGGTTAAGTTACTTTACTTACCTTAAAAAGTAACTGCTCTCTAATAAAAGTAACTTGTTAGAGGACTTTTGCGTTACCCACAAAAACACGCCGCAGCAATATGGCTCGTGCTGCCCAGTGTGTTGTTGCTGTTTTAAAATACCGACTATTGCTCTGTTCTGTAAGCCAATCTCATTCATATCAAGCAGACTTAGATTGTGTTTTTTAAATTAGCAGCATGTTGTATGATCCCATGGGATGTTCACTTTTTATACTTTGAAAAACTATGCTAAGCTATGATTACACTTGTCATTTCAATGTGGTTTGTAACATTTGATCATGAAGTTTGTTCAGATTTTACGAGATCACATTCCTGTCCACCCACACACAGCAAAATGTCCTTTAAGCATCTCTAATGTATTTTATATATATTTCTTAAAAATTTACTGCATGTCTGCATGGCTTTCCTGCACTCGTTTCCCTTCATTCGCTTTACATTGCTCACGTTGTGGACCGTAAAATACTGATTATAATACGAGGCTACTCACTTCCCAATCTCTTTTTTCGAGATCTGATAGCGATGTGAGCAAAATCCGATCTTTGTGCATGTGGTGTGTCGCGCCATGATTGGATGATAAAAATCTTGTTGAAGCAACAAGTGGAGCCGTAGCCTGTGTCTCCCTGGGCGGTGGGCAGCGCTCTGGTGTTGATACAGGGAGCGGAACTGGGTGTTTCAGTAGGACTTAGTCTGCTTGGCAATGAATGGCCTCAAACACACACACACACATGCACGCACACACACACACACACACACACACACAGACATGCACACACACATGCTAAAACATACACAGAGTGATTATTTTAATGAACAGAGAGGAAGGCTGCACTCTCACCTGACTGTTGTTCTCTGTTCCACTGCCAAGTATAACACACACACACACACACACACACACACACACACACACTGCTAATGACAGCCCAGACAGTCCGGAGGTTTTGACTGTCTCACACCTGCCCCAGTGTGCAGTGGAAGTGTCTACCCAAAACAAACACACGCTGACTCTACAGAGGCTTCGGTGCGTTCACAGCGGAACACAACAAACTGCTGCCCCGGTGGGAAACTGCATCTCAGTTAAGGGGAAAGTTGAGGAGCTGTAACCTGATTTGTGCAGCCACAATAAGACAATTTAAGGGAACATTAACTCCAGGAAAGCTGCTTTGTTCTGTGCCGGGAAAGTGAGATTTCGCCGCATCAGGGAGGATGAAATGTGTTCTTCAGAAAACCTCGTAATCTCAGTTTGAACTTTATTCAACTGAGATTATAAAAGTAGACAGCTGTACTTACATGAGGTCAGTTTGTTTCTTCTTCCTGGAGGGGAATTCATTCATTCATTCCTAGTTAGAGCAGGTACCTAAACCTCTTGGCATGGAGGGCCAGAGGCCAAAATTTAACATTTGACAGTGGACTGCTGACCAATAATAACCCTTCTGGACCAATACCAATAAGTACAAACTAGAATCCTATGTTATATAGTGATGCTGATATTTAGTGCCTCATAATGGGCCAGTTTTCTTAAAATAACTTCATCCAAATTCTTTTTGTTGGAGGATAAATCTGTCCCACGGGCCCCATTTTGGGAAACGATGGGTTCAAGTGTTGGCTGCCCTGTGCATTTGGCCTCACGTTCTCCCCCGCCAGCACTTCTTTCTAAGTAAAGAGTAGTGATTCAGTCATTCCTTGACCGCGTTTCAAGCTCTCTGCTAAAACACTTGAGCCGGTGTCCACGGATTAATTAGCCCAGCAACTGGAGCACGCTGGTATCACTGCTGACTCACGGGCAGAGGGGAGGGGCGGTGATGTATGGTGGAGAGTCTCAGTCACACATACAGCAGAGACACAGACACACACACACTTACACAGACACATACTCATGGGGCCAGAGGAGTGTAAGTAGCGTTTAGCAAACTTTACAGGAGAGCCAAAACAAAAAGTGGACTTTTGTCTTTACACTACTAAATAGATCTGAAGAGCTTTTACTTGATATACACACAGGATCAGCCACATTGATTATCTCGTTACAGTGGCACCTGTCGAGGGGCGGGATATATCGGGAAGCAAGTGAACAGTCAGTTCTTGAAGTTGATGTGTTGGAAGCAGGAAAAATGGGCGATCTGAGCGACTTTGACGAGGGCCAAATTGTGATGGCTAGACGACTGGGTCAGAGCATCTCCAAAACGGCAGGTCTTGTGGGGTGTTCCCGGTATGCCGTGGTTAGTACCTACAAAAAGAGGTCCAAGGAAGGACAACCGGTGAACCGGCGACAGGGTCATGGGCGCCCAAGGCTCATCGATGCGCGTGGGGAGCAAAGGCTAGCCCTCCAAATCCCCCAGATGTCAATGCGATGGAGCATCTGTGGGATGAGCTGGATAAACATGATCCATGGAGGCCCCGCCACCACACAGGTGGTTTTCATGTTATCGGCTGATCGGTGTAGATGTCATTTTCACCCATTTGTTTCCAGTTGATGGTCTGAATTAACACTCCTAATCCTTTTATTCTCAAAGTGTAATAAATGTACACGTATGCAACAAAATACTTACTGACACGCATGGTACAAGTACAAGAAGACTTCACATTCACTGCCAGATGACAACACAGATAATACTTGGTAATGTTTTGAATAGGGAGAATGTACTCAACGAGAGAGAGCGGGAAAGAGGTGTGGAAACAGAAACCGAGAGAGAGGGAGAAGGCAAGAGTGTGTGTGTGCGTGTGCGTGTGCGTGTGCGTGTGCGTGTGTGTGTGTGTGTGTGTGTGTGTGCGCAAGGGGAGATGGATGAAGAAGGTGACAGGAGGACAGGGTTTGAGGGCTCCCAGTCTCTTTCCCTTGGGGTCCATTTAAAGCTGTTTAACAACAATTTAGGGAAATTAAGGAAAGGGGAAAATACAACATGACTGTGTTGAGATGAAGTGTGGCCCCTCCACACACACACACACACACACACACACAAACACACAGAGATTGTGGATCTGGCAGTCATAATACGTTTTCTGTTACTTTAGGTCTTAGCCAATCTTTTCCTCCAAGAGCTCCCTTCCCCCTCAATCTTATGTCCAAAAACTTGCCAACCACACACACACACACACACACATACACACGCACACACACACACCAGACCTCAGTGTCCTGTCTTTCTTCACTTTGGAACCATTTGGAAAATAACCCATGGATTTCTGGGAATTGCCTCTGCTGAGGCCTCCTGGTGATGGCAGTGGAGAGTTCCTCCTGTGGGTTGGTGTTTGTGCCCTGTGTACACACAAACACACACACACCACTTACACACACACACACTCTTGCTCTCTCTCTCTCTCACTCTCTTTCTTTCTCTCTCTCTCATTGGGATGCACTTGTACTTTTAACTGGATTGCACAACACTCTTTCTGGCTTCCTTTGCCTCCTGAAGGGAATTGGTCTATATTGTGTTTCTTTTGACCTCTACATCTTGTGTAGACCGCTGGGTTCCACTGGGTAGCACATCTTTATATTTGAAGCATTTGTATGATAGTCAAAAAATGACAACAAACGATATGAAAATCAATAAAGCAATGGATAAACATTTTAAAATTCAATATTTGTGTGGATTTCTCTATCAGAACCATCCCTCCCTTGATATATTGTAATTGTAATAACACACACACACATTCATGGTCATGTACAAACACACATGCTCTCACACACTCACTCCCTCCCCCACACACACACATCACCGATATCTCCACGGGGCTTGTTAGGGAGAGAGTTGGAGGTCGTACGCCAGACTGTAAGGGGAAGTCGGGAGATCAGCGCGAGGGGAACCTCAGCGCCCGAACAAACCAGAAGAAAGAAAGAAAGATATTAGACAGGTTATTGAACGGAGAAAGGATTTGGCTTGTCACTGTTCAACAGACTTATCAGGCACACAAACGCTCACATACACATATACCTATAATAATACACACACACACACAGAGACACACACACACACACACAAACGCGCCTGCTCCTGCCGGAGGGAGATTGGCTCTCAGTGTTGGTGGAATTATAATAATGGAGTGATGGAAGTGGATGGGCCAAATTGCTCCTTGTCTCAGAGGATGTGTTTATGAGTGTGTGTGTGTGTGTGTGTGTGCGTGCGTGCGTGTCAGAGAGAACTGATTCCTGCTCCAGATCTTATTTGTTCTGCCACTTCGGAGGGATCTCTGTTCTTCTGCCATCATTTTTTGGAGAACACGACAATTCCCACAGTCACCACCGCTCTAATCTTGTCTCCTGGCAGTTTCAGAGGGTTGTTATTTTCCCCCTCAGTGTTTTCATCAAGCTTTCTGTCATTGTTCTCGTTAGGCAGGATTTGTTCATTTCCATCACCAGTGCACCCAGTTATGTGTTTACGACGTAGCGCCTACATGCAGACGTTAAATCGAGGCCCGCTGCTTTTGCCAGACAAGTAAAAACAATCTCTGATATAATGATCACAGCGTAGCATCACAACGACTCCTTAAAAAGTGAAACTGTCTTTGACAACGAAAGCCTGAAACTTGGTGCGCAAGTAGCACGCATCAATGTAAAGTATGTAAGGTCACTTGAGTGTGCTCCTGCATCTCTTTCGTAGCGGACCTCCAAAACTCCTCAATAGCTACTTGGCATGTCGTTACAGTAAAGAGTCCAGTTCTATGTTTTCTGGTAGTTTTAGCATCCGCATTTCCATTGAGTAAACGGTGGAAAGCCCTTGGTGAAACATGTTCAAACTATGCAGCAGCCACATTCTTCTGTCCTCTTCACAAGGTGTGGTTGAAACCTGTAATCACAGGTCGGCTACTGTTCTGTCCGTCTTTCTGTCCCGCGATCCATCAGAGCACAGACAACTCTTTGAACTCTATTTTCAGTCCAAGCAGCGGGTGTCTTCACGAGCTTGGAGAGCGTAACTAAGCGGTGGATTTTTTTTTGAAGAGAGATCGGGAAGTCAAGTAACGAGAGAGGCTAATGCTGTGATCACGCAGGGGGGCAGTTTGACAACAACTTGCAGCCTAACTAGTTAGCCTAAAGTAAAAGTAAAAATTAAAAATAAGTAAAAAATGACAGTGTTGAAGTGGACTAGAAGTGGACTAAGTTTTGAAACTGAAATATCAATCATGTTTGTCATTGTGTGGGCGCCCTGATCAGTCGGGAGGGTTCAGATTTAGTCTGTAATGCTTCACACTACCAGATAATCCTTCCTGATACTCGGTCCCGACGCAGCCTTAGATCGGGGAGCCAGCCTGAGTTTCGGTAAGCTGTAAATCTGTCTGAAATCATCTAGATTCTCCTCTAGCGTATTTCCACCTTTAAATTATTTCCCTCTAATATGAAACAATACACTTTAATGAGAAATTAAATGAAGCCACATGTAGAGCTGATGCATGTAGAGGGCTTACATGCACCCAGACAGTTGAGCGTATTAATATTGGTTCTAGTGTGTTATGGCATCGTACCAGAACATATACTGTATGTTTCTGATTCATTCAGAGAGAGATCAGGAGTCCAACTAACTACAACACAGAGATTTGAGGATGCCTGTCAAAATAAAAATAGCTGAAAGTATAAACCTTGTCAAATGTTGACAGGTTGAGTTTGAGGTGGATCAGGTTAATAGAAAAAGTAGGCTGAGAAGGATGAACCGTGTGTGTGTGTGTGTGTGTGTGTGTGTGTGTACTACAAAGGCCAGCGGAGACTGAGGCCATTTGGGAGATGGAGAATGTCTGCGAGCTCACCGAGAGCCAACCGCATGTGTTTGTATTTATGATGGTTTGTCATGATTTAGCAACAAAACAAATTATACACAGTCCATCAAACTGCCTGGGAGTGTGAAGGAAATGTGTGTCTAATTATGTAATGTACACCCTCGCCTCACCAAAACACGTCCAGTGACACGATACATCCTGATCTTCTTAACTAACACCGCTTTCCCAGTACAGCCTGAAAACCACAACCGCTATAAAAAAAAAAACATAAAAGATTTTTACAGTAACATCAAATTCAAAAGAGCCACAGAGGAATTAGAAATTTTATTTTTTTCTCTTCTTCCATTCTTTCTCTCCAGATGAGTTTAGCTCCTCGGTCTCTCTCTCTCTGTATCTCCTTCGTCTAACATTACCTAACCATCTCTCTCTCTCTCTCTCTCTCCCCTTTTCTCCCCTCCGTCTCTCCAGACTCATGCCTGCAGCTCTTTGGTCTACCTGGTGTCCCTCCTCGGCAGCATGGACCACAGCTTTCACCACACCCTGCTGCTGGAGACCCGAGCTCTGACCGACCGCTACCCCTCCATACTGGGCGGCTGCGGTAAAGACATCTACAGGATGAGCAACTCTTTCACCGCCATAGCCAGACTGCTGGGCAGACGACTGGAGGAGAGCATCGCCCCCACGCACTGCAGGTGAGGAGAGACGGGCGCTTTCAGACAGACAGGCAGACAGACAGGCAGACAGACAGACAGCATTTTCACTCTAAGAGTTATTCTGTTGCAGTTGATGAATTTTTATACTACACACCTACACACACACAGTAACACCCAAACACAATTTTCAGATGAGTCATTCAATAGTAGCAATTTCACATATAACATAAATGTGTGTTGTTCATAAAAAAAACCCCACACACGCACGTAAATACATGCAGTCAAGTAAGCACACACTCGTTCTATTGCAACACATTCACACACATGTCAGTTTCAGTCCTTTGATGACAATACAGACTCGAACGTCATTAGTCAGACTAATGAAGACAAACAAACACGCTCGGAGGTCTGAGCCTGTTTTCATAGAAAGAAAATCGAGCGCTGCTGACCTGGAACCGTTGTTTGGGGCCACGCCGGCGGCCTGTGTGGGCCACAACACATGGGTCATTTGCCTCTGTATATGGCTGCTTTATCTCCAAGGGTCTTGCTATCCTTCTTTTGAGTCACAAGAAAGTCTTTGAATTTGTTCTGATATGCTCTGGTTGGTCTTAAGTCATGTTTGAAACAAATCAGAAAACACATATTGAGCACAAACTTTCTGTGCCATTTGTAATGTTAGAACCAATTTGGCTTTACTGCAACATTTTATTATTTATAGACCATTAAAATAGAAAAAATAGCCCATATCAGATTTTGTTCCCAGGTAGCCATGGGAACCAGCAACTGCCAAAACAAGTGATCTTTTTCATATTATTGCTATATTTCAAATAAAAACCTTCAAGTCATTAAAAGCACTTAAGAAAGATGTATGTGTGCACGCATATCCACGTGTGCACGTGTGTCCACGTGTACTCGACACGTGCATGTGCGTCTGTGCACATATGTTTCTGTGTGTATATGTGCGTGTTGACTGGGATTCAGCTGGCCGGAGTATGGGAATGGCATGCACAGCTCTCTCTGAAACAAGAACATTGTGTGCAAGACAAGTGGCTTCCAAAAGCTTTGCTTGGGGTCTTTTGGAAGGGAGATAGAGGGAGAGAGGGATGGAGAGAGTCAGGGTGGTTTATTACAGAAAGAACAGGGGGGGTGGGAAGACAGAGGGGAAAAACAACAAGAGGGCAGTTGGAAGTCCTCTTTCAGCAAACAAGTGGAATGTGTGATGAAGATAAAAAGGCCTCTTGTGGAGTGGAGAGAAAAGAAAGATGGCGAGAGAGAATAATTGGTTTGGTTGGAGAGCAAAAGAAAGGAGACAGACGCCATAGTGAAAGACATAGACAAACAAAGCCAGAGAGATTGGGAGGAGAGAGAGAGAGAGAGAGAGAGAGAGAGAGAGAGAGAGAGAGAGAGAGAGAGAGAGAGAGAGAGAGAGAGAGAGAGAGAGAGAGAGAGAGAGAGAGAGAGAGAGAGAGAGAGAGAGAGAGAGAGAGAGAGAGAGAGAGAGAGAGAGAGAGAGAGAGAGAGAGATACAGGGGGTGAGAGACAACGAGGCAGAGGCAGTCACCGTGAGAAAGCAGCAGAGTTACAGAAAATGAGTTGGGCAGAGAGAGAGAGAGCAAGACGACTGAAACCCATCCAAATGTGATGGTCTGTCCTGCTGTATCTGATCTGATTTGTCCACACGTGCGCACACTCCGCATTCCAACCCTGTGTGTGTGCGTGTGTGTGTGTGTGTGTGTGTGTGTGTGTGTGTGTGTGTTACAGGGTTGAGGAGGAGTGCCCCCCGTCTCCCTGTGCGTCTCCTCCGGGGGCAGGGGGAGGCGGCGGCTCAGCGCAGCGCCTGCAGGTGAAGATCCAGGCCTTTGAGGAGAAGATGGGGGAGGAGGGAGGAGGAGAGGAGGAGGTGGAGGAGGACTCTCCTGCCCCCCAGCGAAGGTACAGCCTGGGCCAGGCTGCTCGGGAGGAGCGACGGGAGATGAGGTTTAACAGGTTAGTTAGCATGTTGCACTATGAAACCAACCCAGTCCCGTAGACTGTAGAAAATAATGAAGGACTGTTTAATCGCCTGTTTAGTTTCGGTTGGTCTGTTTGAAGCCCAGGAAGTTTGGTTTCTCGCTGCGCACATGTTGTATTATTGGAGCTAGTAGAGCAAAAGGGAGGAGCAGAGTGAGCCTGGGTGAAAACTCCAGGAAAAGGCAGCTCATATTGCCTTATATGGTCGTAAATCATGCCCATGTGTAGCCCAGACCCAGAGGCATAAGGGTTTGTCTGGACATCAGGCTTTTGACATTAACATTTGCTTGCTAGGTCAGACTAGTTGGCATATTCCTTGATTTACAGCTAGTTTGGGTTAGCTGGCTAGCAATTAGTAAAGTGCATTTACCGAAAGAAAAGAGAGACCGTCTCTCTCAAGACGGCCATGTTGGCTTCAAAAGCCAAGGCCAGATTCAGCCCCTTGACCGGTCCTGGCTGAGTCATGTTCACAGTCATTGTAAAATACCTAACAGATGCAGACCTGTGACCAGATAACAGTTAGTATAAATATTAATGCTCCAGAAATCTCCACTTACCACAGTACTTATGTGTCGCTAGGTAACCACTTTGTTTAGCTACTGTTCAATGACTGTATTGCTAGCTAGAATCAAAAGCTTTATTTATTACTGATTAAAACATAAAAGATTTCTTGATCATTTTCAGTCCTTTTTGTATTCCAACGGTGTGTTTTATAAAACGCTGTTTTACGCTCTTATTTTTTACTGTATTTAATGATTTACTGTAAATCACTGTAACAATGACCTCTCGTGGCCTACAGCTGACATGTAGAAAATGATCCTGGGACCAATCCAAGCTGTTGAAAATCCACTGCACGATGTCAAAAACACACAGATGTCAATGGGAGGAACTGAATCTTCAGTAATACGAACTGTAATTGTTTTATTGTGCGGTCTGTCCCAGGTCAAAGAGCCTGGCTCTCCACGCCGTGCGCTCACGCTCCATTAACTCAGACAACGGGGAGGACGGAGAGGGGGCGGAGCTAAGCCCCGACGGTGTCCTCTCCGACACCTCGCCCGACCAGCACTCAGAACCCCGGGAAGCTCCGCCCACCGAGAGGAAACTGACCAGTGAGAGCGCCCCGCCCGCCGCTGCCGCCGCGGACAGAGGAGTCAAAGACGCAGATGTGGAGAAAGGTCAAGGGAGAGAGAAAGATGGAGAGGAGGAGGAGGAGGAGGAGGAGGAGGAGAGGGGGGAAGCTGACAGACTGTACGCCCATCTGAGAGACAATATGGAGACGATCAGAGAGTTCTGTAAAGATATGATGCAGCAGATCCCCATACCAGAGCACTGTGTTATAGAAGGTAACCGCAACGCCATGATGTGTGAGAGAATATTAGTTACAGTGCTACGACAGCAGAATGAGTACATCGTTTTCTGAGGTTGCGATTATATGTGTGTGAGAGAAAGGGAGAGTATAATAGAGAGAGAGAGAGAATTATAACCCGCTGAATATGAGTGAGATTACAGTCAGATGTGGTTGATTAATGCCACATTAGTATAAATCAGCCTCCTCTGCTCTCTCTCTCTCTCTCTCTCTCTCTCTCTCTCTCTCTCTCTCTCACACACACACACACACATTGCACAGGAGTCAGTAGGGGACTTAAGGTGTGATTAGTGTCTCTTAGAGGGGGTCTTTGTTTTGACATTAAGAGTAAGAGGGAAATGATTAATGCTAATACATACTAGCAGGGACACACGCACACGCACACACGCACACGCACACACACTATGACTGAGATTAACCTCAGTTTTCCACACTATCCAGTCCTCTTTCTCCCCTAGTGAGCTCATCCATGGGTGTGCGTTGTATGTGACCCATCATGGAAAAACAGACACGATGTGGGAGAAGGTTTTTCTCGTTGTTGTTCATAGAAAATAATGGTAAAATGGTATACAATCCTAAATGGGTCAATACATTATTTTGTTTGAATTTTTCCATTGCACTTTTTTTTTATGCAAAGTGGGTCTCCTGTAGTAAAGTACAGTAAAAGTAAAATGAGTCTTGGTTTATGGCATTTGGTCCACATATACTCACTTTTCACATATACCTTAGTTTCCACCCGTCGTTGTTGTTGGTTTTATATTGTTTTAGGACCTACAGAGAATATCAGAGTAGTTCATTCTTGGAGCAGCCGGGTGGTTTAGTAGGATAAGGAACATACTCACAACGTCATGAGTTTAAACCCCAATCACAGCCCTTGGTACATGTTATCCCCTGTCTTCCATCTTTCCCGTCACTCTCCGCTCTCCAATGTCCGTACTAGTTTCAACATCTTGAAACGCTCTGAAACTGTTTGACTCACCTTCGGTATATAAAGCGACCCCAGCGAAAACGGACCCGTACTGTATGAAGTGAAACAATGTAACGTACGCGAGCCAAACTCTAATGGAGATAATGGACATTCTCAACTAATTTGTTAATGAAAAAATCATAAACGTATAGAGCCAGACATATGTGTTGTTGTGGGCAAGGGCCATAGTGTTCAATTAGATCTACACGGAGTCTGGTCTAAGTGGAAACAGATGAGTGTGTGTGTGTGTGTGTGTGTGTGTGTGTGTATCTGTTTGCCTTTGTGCACATGTATGTGTGCAAGTTGTGTGTGTGTGTGTGTGTGTGTGTGTGTGTGTGCTCAGACTCCCAACAGTGAGTGCAGACTAGAAACATGGGGTCAAGCAGTTCACTTCCTAACAGGGGCTAGAATGAAAAAACCCAAATGAAAAACGTGTTCACCTCTTCACCTCTATCGTCCCACCTTTCGTCATCCCTCTCTCCATTTCCTCTTCTCCTTTTCATTCTCTTCCCCTATCCATTTCCCCCTCTTCCCCCCCCCATATCCAGGGATCTGATTTAGTTCATTCATTCATTACTAATCATTTTTTCTTAATCCATTTCTCAATTGGATTTGCTTCGTTTAAACCACCGGCGTCACCGCAGTCTGTCATCAGCACCTAGCAGCACCGCCTCCATGTTCAGCCCCCCTTTCAACTTGATCCAACATTTCCCCAAATGCGTCATCTCTGCTCAATACAACTCAGCCCAGTTTGTTTTTATTCCGCCAATATCAAAATATAATATGCTGACAGGTATTTGAAAATATTACATGCATACGTGTAGATAGCATATTACAAAATATGTTTAAATATGACATTTTTTATTTATAGTTTGCTGCATGTGGTTTATGAGCTGTGCAATGCAGACTAGAGATGTAAGACCCTCAAGGTCCATTGGGAAAAATATGCATGTTGCACACATGCAATCCAAATACACACAATACTCTCTCTCTCTCTCTCTCTCTCTCTCTCTCTCTCTCTCTCTCTCTCTCTCTCTCTCACACACACACACACACAGTCACACTCTCTCTCACACTCACATTTTTATTTACCGTTTTGTCTGAGCCACCTGCGATAGTGAGCTCCACCTCTCAATGGGTGCACACCCATAATTTAATATGACACTCAGCATTGTGTGTGTGTGTCTTTGTGTGTTTTTGTGTGTGTGTGTGTGAGTGAGTGAGTGTGTGTGTGTGTGTGTGTGTGTGTGTGTGTGTATCAAAGACCATGGGGATGAGGCTGCAGTCAGGCTGGGAGGATAGTGTTGCTTTTTTTCATCACAACTGCAGCATAGCAAAGAGCAGACAGCTGTAAATCACACACACACACACACACACACACACACACACACATTCTGATATAGGCACGGAGGCAAATAAAGTATACTTTTTTACTTTTTGTTGTCCTGCCTTTGGCCTTAATGCAGTTTTAACAAGGAGGCAGGAGTCTTACACACACAGACACTTAAACAGGAGAGCATGTAACAGACGCATGCTTTGTCTTTTGTGTCACTGATTCCATCTGAACATTTCCACTATTATTACACACACACACGCAAAACACAAACACCACACATAGATACACACGGACACACACTCCAATTCCCACTCTTTATCCCATAATTGGTCCAGTCCATTTTACTCTCTCAGTACAAATTGTCTTAATGAGAGTCAACCCCAAGGCACTTGGATATGATGTCACAGGCCGTCTCAGCTGGATGATGTCATCATGCTGCCAGCTGACCTACACGTGAGCTGTTGACCCTCCACCCCAGTGGATTATACAGAAGAATGCACATGCATACACAAACTCAAACATGCACACACACACACACACACACACACACACACACACACACACACATATACATTTGCAGACACACACCCACTGACGTGCAGATATAAACATACTTTATGAAAGACGTGCATGTGCTCATGAGTACAGCAGTAGAAACAAGACACACACACAAACACAGTTCATACACATGCAGTTTCAAACATGTCTGTCTTTCTTCCATTCTCACACACACTTATACACACCCACACACACACACACACACACACACACACACACACACACACTTATACACACGTACACACTGAGTCCTGGCTGTGTTGTGTGTTTCTCTGTTGAAAACCATTGCCCCCGGTTGCATAAAGAAACTTAAATAATGTTTATCCCGAAGCCTTTCCTCAACAGTTATCTTATACATGACTGAGTTTTCCATCCTTGTCTTATAGCTTCCTTATCATCATAATATTCCATGGGTGTAACATGAAGTGACTTGAGGAAAATTAAATACTAAATTGAGACACTCAAGGTAAAAACTTTCCTTACTTCAACTTCAACCGGTAACCGATTTTGTGACCATCATTTTAATGTGGATGCCTTTCACATTAAACACAAAGCCTTGTGGGTTACATAGAAACTAACGGTCCCTATTAGGTTTCTTCTTCTCCCCAGCTGAGAGGTGGAATATGGGGAAATTGTGGGGGAGATTGTGGGTGGTGCAGGGAAGAGACGTTTTCTGATCATTACGAGGAGCATTGTCCTTGCATGCCATGAATCACTCTGTAAATATGTTCCCCAAAGTTACACAAGTCCATATGGCCGAGAGAGAGAGAGAGAGACAGAGAGACAGAGAGACAGAGAGACAGAGAGACAGAGAGAGAGAGAGAGAGAGAGAGAGAGAGAGAGAAAACTTTAATTCATGTAATGTAACTTTTGAGCATCTGCTCAATATTAATGAATTTCGTTATGTGCACATTCTTATCTGTGCTTGTGTCTCTGCATGTGTGTGTGTGTGCGTGTGTGTGTGTGTATATGTGTGCGTGTGTGTGTGTGTATGTGTATGTGTGTGTGTCAGATTCTAGTCGGGGCTGCGTGGCCAAGCTGTCGTTCTCCTGTCCTCTGAAGGGCCACTACTGCCTGTACGCCAAGTCCAGCTTCAGCCTGACCAGCCGACAGCCTCACCTCTGGATACACATCATGCTGCTACATCTGCAGGTACGCTCTGAAACACATGACATGCTGTTGCATCTACAGGTGTGGGTACACACACACAAACTAATCACGTCTACACACAGCTGATATTTTGAATTAAAACATACAATAATACTTTTTACCTTTCATAGCCCATTCCCTTTGAATGGTACTTCACAGTAGTTCCTTCCTCTAACATCCAAGTTCAATTTTGACATTGAACTCCCTCATATAGCACAAGGGCCAGTTACATCAGGTCCTGTAAACCCTTTCTCCATCTTCAGATCCTTAACTAGATGATGTCTTAAACTGAGACTTGCTTTATTAATATTGATGCTTTAGTTTTATTACAAATGACTTGCAGATGTAAATCATGTGGGGGCTGCTTGACTGGCCCATACACTGTAGTTGTACCGCGTTCCCAAGCAGAGCCATGAGAAAGCATTTCACTGCAGATTTGTGAACCTCGAATTCTTTGCACGGGAATAGACTGAATTCCCCCCTGTGAAATGTGAGCATATCTCTGAGCTTGTGTGCGTGTTGTGTGCCATTTATGGGGAAAGTCCTGGAACATAAAGAGCGCTTCCAAATCTCTCCTGATGGAGCTTTGGGGCATATTTACCGAGTGATGCATGGCTGTGCGTGGACGCTGCCTCATGTCATGAGCAATAAAATTGCATGCAAGACTAAATTTGTTCTTTCCACTGTCTCCCACTCTTGTTCTTTACCCACACTCCTCCTCATCTGCCTCTATCCTACTCCATCTCCATCTCTGCACCCCTCCTCTCTCCCTCGCTCTCCCGCAGAGCAAGTCCAGCGGTCCCCTGCGCTCCAGAGACGAGTGTGTCCGCAGGCTGGGCTCTCTATGGGAGAAGACCCAGCTCAAAGGTGCTCACAGCTTCCCCATGGCGATGACACAGCACACCACCCCCCACAAGAAGGTACTGCTGTGTGTGTGTGTGTGTGTGTGTGTGTGTGTGTGTGTGTGTGTGTGTGTGTGTGTGTGTGTGTGTGTGTGTGTGTGTGTGTGAATGGATCAGTGTATGTATACATTTTCACACACAGTATGAGATAATGGGTGTACATGTTATGCCTTTGCTTAATCCCCTCTGTGTGTGTGTGTGCTCATGTGCCTGCAAGTGTGTGTTCACTTGTTAGTAGGCCACCGCACGTCTGTGTTTGTAAGTGTGTGTGTGTGTGTGTGTGTGTGTGTGTGTGTGTGTGTGTGTGTGTGTGTGTGTGTGTGTGTGTGTGTGTGTGCTGCCTCCTCCTAAAATCTATCTGTCCCCAGCAGAGAGGATGAAGTCACCAGTATAACAAAGCTCCAAGATAGGAAGGGGTCAAAGAGGTCATCATCTGCTTTGTTTAAATATGAAATGGTCCAAACACTTTTGTATACAAGACCTCCGCCCTCCCCGGCTCTTCATCTATATCACGTGTGTGTGTGTGTGTGTGTGTGTGTGTGTGTGTGTGTGTGTGTGTGTGTGTGTGTGTGTGTGTGTGTGTGTGTGTGTGTGAGTGAGTGAGTGAGTGAGTGTCTGTGAAAGAGAGAGTCACAGAGGGACAGCATGAGCGCGAGAGAGAAAAGCAGTGTGTTTTCACTCCTACGTGTGTGAACACGTGTGTATATTTCAAGCGTCCGTGTGTTTGTGAGTGCGTGCACGTGTGCGCCGTCCCTCGTGCGCCTCCGCTTCGTTATGTGACAAGCTAAGTGGTCACTGGGAAATAATTAAACCTACAAAGAAAATACAGCTGTCGTTTGTCTTTCTCCCTAATGAGAGACTGCAATGAGACGGGCCGGCTATGGTTACCATATGGAGCCTGTAGATACCGGGCACGTGTTGTTCATGCAAACACACACATATATGCACACACACACACACACACACACACACACACACACACACACACAGCCATCACTCAGTCACTCACGTACACACAAACACACATACACACGCACATGATCCATGATCACAGCACAGAGGTATTCCACTCATGTACATAAAGGCACCTCTCTCTCTCCCTCCTCCCTCACACACACACACACACACACACACACACACACACACACATTTACTGTAAACAGGATAGGAAGACTCACACCAACTGGTTCGGACACGACCGTAAATCGCTGTCTTTACTGTCACTCTGTGTCTCTCTAGTGAAATCCCAGTCAGGTTTTGCTCCTGTGATTTACCTGCCTGGCCGCTAGTAAAAAACACTGCCTGCTGCTCGCATCTGAACCAGATCTTCCCTCTAAAACAGCCAACTGTGGTGTGTTCATACATTGTGAAGGCAGTTCCTCAGATGATTTGCCTGGATGCAGTGGAGACTGACAGGGTGAGATTAGAGAAAACAGGGGAAGACTTGCAACAAAGTTAACAGGATTCAAACCAAACACATGGTAAACACATGGTGATTGTTGGCCATCTTTATCATTTTGGATCTGAAGTGCATTATTGTGACTACCACAACATGCTACAGTGTAACATAATCACACACAGGGGTGTAATAAAAAGAGCATTAAGAAGTTTTGTTTTTTTTACCTCTTGGTGAGAAAGGAACAACATCGACAGGTCTGGAACAGCTTAGCCTGTAATGGACAGAACATGTGGACATTTTCACAACAGAAAGAGTAAGCTAGCTATGAGAGCAGAGACCTGACAGAAACGTGTAGCGGGAAGAGGTGATATATGATGATACAAAATAACTGCTTTTGCATTCGTTTTTTGGCCTGAGAATAAAATGTGTTGCGACACCAGTTGCTCGCTCCATCCTAGCACCATCCTCCATCTTTGAGTAGTTACAAAAGCTAGGGGGGGGATTTGTTTCCAGAGAGTACAGGCTGGAAAATGAGTTTTTGAAAGCCAGAAGTAGTCGTTGAGTCATTGGTATTGATCAACAACCCCAGAAAACACTTGCAGATATATTATGGTAAGTAAACAGTAACAGTAAGTAAACATTTTACAAAAATCAAAGTAAAATCGGCACCTTTAAGTGACTATTTTGAATGCATGTGAGTGATGCTGATGTTTGGGCATTTCAGTGTTTGGCAAAATAAACCAAATGCTCCTCAAGTAATAAGATTATGTGGCATCATATTCACATGTGTCATATGTATAACAGTTATGACTACTTTTGGTAGTCATATGAATGAATGAACCTTCAGGTTGGGTAGATATAGGCTGCAGCCTACATTTTAACATTGATTACTGACCTTAAATGTGTGAATGGAGTCCATTGCATAGTACATACTGAGGGTAGAATAGAGAGATAGAAGAGATGAAGATAGATATTCTAAATAAGTATTTTCTTTTATTAATCTGAGTTTGGTCACGTGTTCAGGATGCAGCTAAAGAGAATTTGGGGAGAAAAGCAGATGAGCGCTGAAAGGAGAGGAAGAGGAAGAAGGCCACAACCTCGTCCTCCGTCCATATGAAGTGCATTTCCTCTTTCCGCTCTTTCTACCTACCACTCCGCCCCAATGAGCCCTTCACTCCTGCCACCGTCGGCTAATCAGAAAAACATGGAGTGGACGGACGGGCAGAAAGTGAAGGGAGACGTGGAGGGTGGAAAGCTGTTACGTATAAGAGGGAGGCGAGGGTGCCAATTATATTTGTACTGACAGGGAGATTGAAAGGGAGGCTACGGGGCTTTATGAGGCTTCAGAGGTTTAGGAGGGGCTTAGACGCAGCTTCTGACAACTCCGTTAGACTGGTTTTTATGGCACACTGGACAGAAAACAGGCTGGTTTGGGAGACGAGGAGGGAGGCGGAAGGAGGCAACGGATAGGAGGACAAGAGGGAGGGAAGGGTTGATGTAGGATACAGAGGAGGAGGTCAATAAAGAAGGAAGAGTAATGGAGTGAAAATGGGAGGAAGGGAATCAGGATTATATGATTAAGATTAAACTTTAATGATCCCTGCGTGCAAATTGGGCCGTCGCAGCAACAGGATGTGGTAACAGGATACGGGAAAGAGCCTGTTAAATAAGAATATTACCGAACAAAAGCTAACGAGGAAACGTTTACTGAGAGGAGAAAATCAGTTAGAGGGAAAAAGGGGAAGGTGCAAAGATGGAATGAATGAGACGGGATGAAAAAGCATGCGTGGAGCGAAAGTGAAGATAAAAGACGAAGAGCGAGAGAAAGGTTAAGGGTGATTGAAGAAGGGCAGGGTTAAAAGTTAATAGGCGGAAAGGACAGGAAGGATGAGGAGGATGTAATGAGGACACGGATGGCGTGAGATGTGAAGGGGCTCGGTCGAGCAAGGAGGGAAGAGATGGAGAAGGAAAGGACACGTGAGAGGGAAGGGGAGTTGAAAGCGAGTAAGAGGAGAGGAAACGGTCCCAATCACGTTCGTACTGGCAGGTGTCAGGAGGAAAGGGATGACAAAAACAATAGAAAGAGAGGATTAACGTGAGGAGGAAATGAGGAAAGGAAGGCTGAGAAGGAAGGGAGAGGCCGAAGAGACAGGAATGGAGTGAAACATGGAGGGAGAGAGAGGAAGGAGACTAAAATCTAATCAGAGGAGAGGAAAGAATAGAAATTCACCACGGGGGGAGGAGAAGGAGGAGAAGCAGGAGAATTAAAAAGACAGGAGGACGGGGTGAATATGGAAAATGGGAGAGAGAAGAGGGAGAAACACCTCATCAGAATTGGAGCAGGAGAGGGAGGAGAGGGAGGGAAGTGTGAAATGTGGCGATAGAGAGGAGGAAGGAGGAAGATTGAGGAGGAGGAGAACACACAGGCAGATAAGACAACGTAAGACAACACAGCCGAGTAAGATGGAGAGGAGGAGGAGGAGGTCCGAGGACGGGAGGAGGACACATAGGGAGGGAGGGAGGGAGTCAGATGTGGAGGAAGAGGAAGCTGAGCCAGGTGGAAGCCTGAGAAAGAGGAGATACGGCGTGAGAGCGTTTGTTGATACAGCCGAGATCGAGCTGAAGTGAGATTAGATAAAGACGTTCGGGTAAGGAGAGAGAGAGAAAGGGAGAGAGGATGGAGAGGGGTGGGAGGGAGGGGTTGGGGAGGAGTGGGAGGGCTGGGGTGAGAAAAGCAAAAGCAGAAGGAGCAGAAGGCCTTGAAGCATCCAAGGGGGTAAACAGATGACATGTGAGGATAGTTGTCTCTGTCAGTGTCTATTGGAGATGTCAGGACCCCTGGCTTCCTCACAGGGGATGTGTTTTCACGTGTCACGCAGCCTGGATTACTTAGTCAGGTTGTGTGTGTGTGTGTGTGTGTGTGTGTGTGTGTGTGTGTGTGTGTGTGTCTCCCCTACACTCATGCCCAGAGCATCTGCTCTCTTAAATAACAGCACGATCATCTCAGGCAATGATACTGCTTTTTCCACTGCAATGTTGCAAGAGCCGTGTGCGTGTTTGTGTGTGTGTGCGTGTGTGTGTGCGTGTGTGTGTGTGTGTGTGTGTGTGTGAGAGAGAGAGAGAGTGCTCGGGCATTCTGTCGGGGGTGGTTGTAAATGGAGTCAGCCATGAGGGCGCTGAGTGGATGCTCTCCATTTCTCTGTCCTGTTTTAAATGGAATCCGACCAATCAGGAGAGAGCGTGTTAGAAAACAGCACCAGAGGGGGGAGGTAAACAGAGAATGCGTGGGGGAGGTAGAGAGGAAGGAAGAAAAGAGGGAGAGAAAGGCAGTCTCAGCGGAGGTTTTGACCTCTGGCTTTATAGCAGAAGTTTAGACATGCTTACTTCTCCATCCCCTCCTGTTTATCCTCTTCACCTCCCCTCGTCCACTCCCGTCCTCCCACTTCCACTCCCCTTTCCTCCACTCCCACTTCTCATCCACTCACCTCTCTCCTGGTATCCCCTCCCCTCTCTCTCTCCTCCTCTTTGCCTCCACCTCCCAAGCCCCCCCTCTCTCCCCTTCACTCCCTCTGTTTGAAATTACGTTCTCTCAGATCTCCAATGGCTTCCATCAAGGTGACATTTGGTTCACACTCTCCTGTCCACTCCCCCTTCTTCTCATCTGCTCCACGTCTTTTTCTCATTCGCTCCTCCTGTCTCCTCCTGTTCTCCCTTCCTCTCTCCACTCTCAGCCCCTTTCTACAACACTTCCTCTGTCTCCTCTCCTCTCCTCTCCTCTAAACTCACCTAATATAACCTCATCAACTGGACTAAAAGTAGTCTGAGCCCCAATCTGAACACCGCCAAAAAAATCTTCTTCTTCTTCTTCTTTTTCTTCTTCTTTTTCTCCTTCTCCTTCTTCTTCTTCTTCTTCTTCTTCTTTTTCTTCTTCTTTTTCTCCTTCTCCTTCTTCTTCTTCTTCTTCTCCTTCTTCTCCTTCTCCTTCTTCTTCTTCTTCTTCTTCAATAACTCCTGAGCCATAACACCTAGAATCAACCCCAAGACAAACCCAATACACATACTGGTTTTAATTTCTGCCATGATAGTTTTTCCACCATTTTTTTTTTTTTCCTGAAAAGTTGATTGAATCTCCATGAAATGTTGCAACATCATATTTGGACTTCCTAGATTGCGGCTTTTACCCAGAATCCAGAGACTCCAAACTGTTTGGCTGTGTCACACAAACAAAGTCGATGGCCAAGACACTCCAACAGGAAGTGAGGTTTAATTCCTAAACACTTCATGCCAGAGGAACCACATTTCACATACAGCGCATGTTTAGAAGGGGCACCAAAGTGTGTCAGACCACATTTGGTTGTGCTCCTTAGCGCCACCATCAGACCAACCTTTATTTATCCTACAAAGTTGACTCAATCTCCACCACATTTTTAGAAAAATGTTTCACACATCATGCCTCTTTCTCAGAATTTTGATGTGTGTAACTGTTTGGCCGCGCATGGACACAGTTGATGCGCAAACAGGAAGGGGGACATAAATCCTAAACGCTTCACGTTAGAGGAAATTTGCTGGACAAGCTTCAAATCTCCCCACTCTTCGGTATTCTGACCACAAAAGTGCTATGAAAAGCATCTTGATAACACACGATAACGCCGTTCTCCCATCTTCGTATCTCGCACATTCCTGCGGCTCCTCTGTCTCCTCCTCCGGGTAAATTTCTTCTTCTGATTAGAAAGACGCACGAGTGAAGTTGACAGCGAAATGCCGCAAAACCTAAACATTTTAACGCTAGAGCGATCGAACCTCGCGCACATGTGTGCAGTTCCAGAGTGTGTCGGATCACATCTGGCCGTGCTCTGTGCTGCTGCTGCCGCGAGGACAAATTGGCAGTTTTGCACACTGGAATATCTCTTGCCATCTGTGTGTGTGTGACCCGTGGGCTTGGGACTCCGCTAATGTGCCACTTGCAGCAATATTTTCACGTGTTTCCACTGTGAAGAAATTTGTTTGTTGGGATAGATAGATTATATTCAGACCCACATAATCCAGCCATTGTTTCCCTGATTCCTGTTTTGTTATTGACTCCCAACTCCTTGGTCTTGATGAACCGACCGTGTGTGGTTGTTTGTGTCTCGGGCAGCCTGTCGCCCAGCTGCATGTTTATCATTCCAAACACATCATCTTTTCCTCTGAAGCTCATTCCAACCATACACCGATCATTTACCCCCGCCCCGTTGTCGGTGCGTTATCGCCTGTCGGCTGTGTATTGCGGCGTGGTAAGCCTGGCTCAGATAGACTGTAGTTTGAGGTTTGTTGGTTCGGGGGGATTCGCGGTGGGCTCGGGGAGCGCGTGTCGACATGTCCTCTCGTCCTCCTTTTTTTTCTTTCTGGATTTTTCATCCCTCGTTTGTGTTCTCCAGCAGATTTTGGCCCTCTTCACCGGTTTGTTCTCTCACCCGCAACGTTGCTCAACCACTGACTCACAGTCTTTCAATCCTATTTTTTTCACTGTCAGTCTCTGCGTCTCTCTGCTTTGCTTGTTCTTCTCTTAGAGAGTAGATGATTCAGAGCTGCTCTGTAATCGGTGAACAATGTTGAAGTTATTTTAATTGGCTTGGCATTTAGTTAGGCATGGATTGGATTGTCTGATCCAGAGAAAGGGTCTTCAGAAAGCCAAAACCCCAAATTATTCAACGGAGGACTGTCAGGAACGAGTTAGTCAGCCTCAGCTGGCAGTACCGGGAGTCTTCAGTTCAACTTGACTTTTAGAAGCCATCATCCCTATCGCACTCTTACCTAAAGGGAAAATCAGAGATGATCACCGTTATGGGTCATATCAGTTTCTCATTCCTGGATTCAAAATGTCTAACGCATTAACAAAAACGTACTCTAAAGAGGTTTTGGATGCACACACTTGAGACTGTCACTTCCCTGTGGGCCATGTTGGTGTTTATGTCTCTCTCTCTCTCTCTCCCTCTATCTCTCTCTCTCTCTCTCTGCATATCCCAGCTATCATATTCCTCATTCTCGTGATATGGTGTTTACACATGCCAGCTCAAGAACAGAATAATATCAGAATATGAACGTGTTTCGTAAACCCACTGATGGGGGATCAGTGGGTTTACGAACACGTAACCCCACGTAACCCCCCCCCTCGCAGCCACACATGGTACTGGTTTGTCCGTCTCCTCAGGCCAAGACACTTTTATCTCCGTTATTTAAGTTGTAGGAACAAGAACGAGCTATCCAATTAGTTTTCTCTCATAGCTTACACACCGCCAGTGTTAAAACGCGATGTGAATCCAGGTTTCGGTGGTCCGAATGAGTGGGCACACACACAGAAACACAAAACACACACACACACACAGTACCATCATATTATCCCTTCCCACTAGCATCAAGGACTCAAAGGGCGAACGCAGTAGCAGCTCAGTCGCTTGAGGTACCTATTTTCCCTGCGTTCCCTCTGGGCTGTGCATAGGAGCTTAACTAGGCTCCAGCTCGAAATATTGTTCTGGTTTTTAAATGGGTCATCAGAAAGCGTGAAAGTCATCGTTCAGTGCAGTGATAAAGTAGAGCGGTCCGGAGGTAGGTGGTCGGGCTGTTTGGAAAATGGATGAATGGGATTGTGTAAATCACAGACTTGAGACGCACAACATGAATACACACACACAGATACAAACACACGCTGTACATGTAGAAGCGGATACAGAGATACACACACTTATGCACACGCACAAGCACGCACGCACGCGCACACACACACACACACACACACACACACACACACACACACAGAGCTTCTTTACCATGAAGATTGATGATAGTAATCTATCATCTTCATAAATGTCCCTGTTTTTTCAAAGGTTATATCCGAACCAGGTTAACATAAATATCCTGAGAATGGAGTAATTATATCTGGGATCTCAAGATCCCAGTGGCTCTGGGAGTGTGTGTGTGTGTGTGTGTGTGTGTGTGTGTGTGTGTGTGTGTGTGTGTGTGTGTGTGTGTGTGTGTGTGTGTGTGTGTGTGTGTGTGTGTATATAGAGTGAAGTATAACCTTTACCATGTGACGGGGGTCTTCAGGGATCTGTAATGGAGGTCTGGGTTTCCACCACTCGCGTTTCCAACAAAATACATGCCAACACACACACACACACATACACACATACACACACACACATACAAATGACCCTCCACTCAAAGAGCTACTTAAAAGCTTGACATTCCAGTTATGGATTACCCCATCCTGATGACACTTATGGAAAGAAGTGTGCACCAATGTGTGTGTGTGTGTGTGTGTGTGTGTGTGTGTGTGTGTGTGTGTGTGTGTGTGTGTGTGTGTGTGTGTGTGTGTGTGTGTGTGTGTGTGTGTGTGTGTGTGTGTGGATTTTCACAGTTGCAGCAGTCTTCTACAGAGTGACATAACTTCTACCTCTTCCATCACTTCACATTGCTGCCTCCTTCTTCATTGTTTTGTTGTGGAAACCAGGAAGTATGAGTGGTTACAGGACAGCTGACACAATTATTTAATTTCTGTTTCCACCTTTCTCTCTCTCTGTCTCTATGTCTCTCTCTCTCTCTCTCTCTCTCTCTCTATGTCTCTCTCTCTCTCTCTCTCTCTCTCTCTCTCTCTCTCTCTCTGTCTTCTGTCTTTCTCCAGGACTTGGACAGTTTACAGATCCATCTGGAAGAGGTGCGTTTCTTTGACCTGTTTGGCTACAGTGAGGAAGAGGGGGGCTGGCTCTGCTTCATGTGCAACAACCCCGAGAAGGCCACAGGTGCGCGCACGCACACACACACACACACACACACACACACACACACACACACACACACACACACACACACTCAGACACACTTGTATATACACACAGTAGATCACACAAAAGAGCACAGTAGTGCGTAACCATGATTACACACTACTGTAGTTAAGTTCAGTTCAGTTTACTGAACTACTCAAGTAGTTGAATGAATGAATGAAATAATCAACTGACAAACAAATGAAATAATAAACAAATAAATGAATCAATAATTGAAGGAAGACAGGAAGGAAGGAATGAGCTCTCATCACCAGGTACATCAATGTCACATATTAAGGACCCTCAATAAACCCCTTAAATCTCGAGGGTACATTCTCTCCATCTCCCCTTCCCAGCATCATCTGCTCTAATCACAGCAATGAAAGGATCAAAGTGTGATCTCAAAATAAGTCATTTTAATCATCTCACCTGCTCCCCAGGGGAGGACAGGCTTGTCTTCCCTGGGGTCTGATGTGAAAAGCTGCAATTGCAGAGCTCCAGGGGATGTTTTCAGTCAGAATGCCTTCAGGGGAAAATAGTCATTTCCCAGAACAGACGCGGGAAAGGGAGCGATGAGCAGCCCTTATTCAACAGCTGCCAGTTTAACTTTAGTATCGTTCTGTAGGGTCACGGCAATCAGTCAGTCACTACCATCATGACTCATTTCTGATTAGTTTACTTTGGAGGAGGGACCCCCTTCGATGAGTATGTTGTTCTGATGAAGTCAGACTTGGAGTCATGATCCTTCTCTGAAATGACGTGTGTGTGTGTGTGTGTGCGTGTGCGTGTGCGTGTGTGTGTGCGTGTGCGTGTGCGTGTGCATGTTCCTGTTGAATGGGAAATCACGTGTATGTGAGACGGTCCACATGCTTTGAGTGCGCTGGTTTGAATCCTGGCTGTAGTATTTTAAACCGTTCTCTTTTACGGTTTCCTGTCTGTCTTCACTTTGTTCTATCACTATACACACTGGGGACTAGTGTAGGAAGTGTGACTAGGGTGTAATAAAAAATAAAAAAAACATAAGGAATGAATACATGAAAAAACACTCAGTGATTGATCCAGCTCGTCTCACACACAGTGGTCACAACCTTGGCGTGAATGGCAAAACGATGCATACGATCGCTTGTACTACGGCTACATCATAACTACATCATGTCCTGTCTGTTGGTAAATGACCGTTTCTCGACTCCCCCTTCCACCCACCCACTCCAAGGTTGGGTTAGACAGGGTTCCCTTCACCTCTTGACGAGCCTGGGTGCAGTGAGATGAACCACTACCTGACAATTTACACCTGCTTTTAAAATGTGATTTACAACGTGATATATACAGGATAAGGGAAAACACATGTTAACGCGGTAAACGCACCCAGCACGCGTTGCGATCGGAATGTGATTGGATCTGGCTCGCTTTGCGATCTGATCTCAGCCAGGGTTCGCCGGGTGTGAACGCGGTGTACGGTACGGTGCGTTCGCATCTGTGAGAAAGCACTGCCCACGGGGTCGAGACGTCACGACACATTTCTGAAGTTTGCCATCCGCTCAGCATCACGGAGCGGCTCCAGCACGATCCGTTCCCACCAGTGATCGCTGCCTTTCCCTGATCCACAGTGAAGGAGTCACCGCAGCACCGTTCACAGCAGCTGCAAAAACGACCCGCCACTGTTTCTGTTGCCTCCTCCGAAAAAGTAAAAAGTAAAAGACGACCCCTTCGCCTCAGATGGAAAGTATCACGTGAAAGTATCACGTTTGTTTTTGTTTGTTGCGATTGATAAATATCCAGATTGCATTTGATTGCAGGTCCTATTTTAACAGCAGGTGTGAATGGGGCAGGAGAGTGATTACTCAGGGTTCAGACTTGCCCACATACCCTGACTGCATGGGTTTGAATCCCGTCTCAATCTGCGATGTTAACCATCTCCCCTCTCTGTTTCCTGTCTGGTTTCACGTAGTTCAACTACTCTCTGAGGAGTGCAGGAAGTGGGAGAGTGTGGAGGGGAGCGACAGGACAGTAAATTTAAAGAGGCTGTAAATCGACAGTTTGGTCTTCGGAGAGCGTACAGGAGAGAGAAAGTTACAGACGTCTCAGGGAACAGGTTTTAAATCTCCGTATGTCTTTAATGTCTGTCGCACATGGAAGTAGTTACTAGTTATATAAGAGTTAGGACAGGGCAGTTTATGGCCGATGTTCTGTTCTGATGGAGAGAAATCGAAAGAGAAAGAAAAAAAGAAAGGTGGGAGAGAAGATGGTGGCATTTTAAAGTCGCTGTTCTTTTTTGAGTGACAAGAGGGATAGAGGGAGGGCATGGGAGAGAGAGAGAGGGAGAGAGGGAACGAAGGGGGGAGAGGGAGATCAAGAAAGTGAAAGAAAGTGCTGTGTAACGTTAATAAGCAGGTGTAAATCTTCGTCCTCTACAGGAACATGCTGTTTTTAGGGCCTGCCATGTGATGGCAGTTAACAAGATTTCCCAGAATGCCATAGTCCTGGGCAGGAAGTTGGTTACCAGTGGAAGGAAATGGATGCAGTTTTGTGTGTCTGTGTCTGTATATATTTGTGTTTGTTCATTTTCGAGAGACATTTTTAAGAAAGAGATTGAAATCAACTAATGATCAAGTGTCACCAAACATGATTAATGAAGAAATGGATTGAATGGTGTGGCTGTCGAATACCAGTAATGACTGGATATGGAATAAAGTGAACTCAAACTCTGGATTCCTCGGGTACTGAAATACCTCCCTTGTACAAATCCAGTTCATTTGGAAACGGTCTGCTAGTGATCAAGACTCAAGAAACATGATCATTTTGGGCTTCTGAAAAGCACGGCTCTCTGTTTTGAAGGAACGGCCTTCATCAGTTCTCCTGGAAGGAATCATCCATCCTGGTTGAGCTGCAGCTTCTTGCCTCCTATTCCAGCCTAATAATCACATGGTGTTCATTCAGATGGTCGCCGTCATTAAGCGTGGCTTCTCATTTTCTCTGCCCTGTCGTCGTCTTGTCGTCGCCCGTTTCATCACACACACACACACACACACACACACACAAACACACACACAGGCACAGAAATGCACGCCAGACGAGCCCAACCAAACAAGCACCCCTGCCAAATGAAAGCCGCTCTTCCAGCCCCCCTGCGCAGAACATACCAGGGTAATCAGTGAGCCGGCTGAACGACTCAGATGGATGATTACCTTTTAGTTTCAGGCCAATCTCTCCCGTTTAGAGGGGGATTTGGAAGAGGAATACTGCAATCCCTTTGGGATTCTGTGTGTGTGTGTTTGGCTGTGTGTGTGTGTGTGAGTGTGTGCGCGCGCCTGTGTTTGTATGCATGTATGTGTTTAGAAAAGCATTCTTGTGTGCAGATGGCCTTGGATGGCCTTACTCTTCTGAATGCCATTCTCGTCTGTGTGTGTGTGGTATAAACCCCCAGTAGACTTTAATTGTTGGAAGACTCGTGCAAACTCTTGAACAGTAAAATCGGTGGTGGATGTATTCACCGGTATTCTCCGTAATCATCCTGTTATTATTGAGAATACCTTTTTACCTCATCACACGATTTCACCAGTTAAACTCATAAGCTGTAGCACACCCTCTAGCAATAGACTCACAACTCAGTCAGTGTAACATCAGACACACTGAGCTGAGAACACAAACCAAGGGTGATCACGTCACTGTTTGGACTGCAGCTACAAGTGTGAATGCAGACGCACACACACCCACCCACACACACACACACACACACACACACACATTAACAGCAGCATGGAGCCTATATGAGGAGGGTTTTTATTGAAATAGGAAATGAACACGTCACACATCTAGCAGCCAAGCTGATTTGTAGCACTGGTAGTGTGTATGTGTGTTTGTATTTGTGTGTTTGCATGTGTGTGATTTTTTTTTTTAAGCGCTTACAACCAAGCATATGCTGTTGAGTGTGATATGTGATATTTTCAGCCTTAAAAAAGTCTGGACAGAGAAAGTAGGACGTTTTCCAACTCTACTTGGCAGTCGGTCTTTTAACAGTAGTCCCTATGCAGTTCTGTGTGTGTGTGTGTGTGTGTGTGTGTGTGTGTGTGTGTGTGTGTGTGTGTGTGTGTGTGTGTGTGTGTGTGTGTGTGTGTGTGTGTGTGTGTGTGTGTGTGTGTGTGTGTGTGTGTGTGTGTGTGTGTGTTCAGTCTGAATCTGGGTTTAACCTACCTGAGGAAAACCAGTAACAAGCAAGAAATCATCCAAAGGAGAAAGTGAGAAACGTTTACAAGACAGTCCTAGGCCTAAATGACAACCTCCAATGTGTCTTGCTTTATGTGTGTGTGTGTGTGTGTGTGTTTGCGTGTGTGTGCCTGTGTGTGCGCATGTGTGTGCTCACGTTACTGGGAACAACTGTTCTTCCTTACATGTCTAGCTTTGCAAAAATGGGTTTTCTTTGCGTGTTTGTGTTTGGTAGTGTGGTGTGTGTCTGTCCTATGTTCAGCCTGCTGTTAAATAAGGTACCCCTCAGTGACCTTTGACCCTTGACGCTAAATCACACCTCATGTTGCTGACATGGACTCAGTGGCCTGAGCCAGCACCGTTTACAACATATCATCAGTGTGTCAGCTGTCAACCGTCAACTACATAACTTAGGAAACAGTGACTTCATAACCTTTTCATTCATACATTCATACATATCATCTCTGTTGTCTCGGACTACAATAATATATGAGTTAATATACATCCAACCTGCTTCAGAATCCAGTCACCACCAGACCTTCATGTTAACCCTTGTTACCAATATTTTAAAACAAGGAGAATTATTTCTTGTGGTTAATTTTGAGAAGCATAAAAATGTTACACGTTTGGTTTAGAATTTCAAAATAAAAGCAGGTTAGTGATCTTACCGCACTCCCTCTATCCCTGCCAGCCAATACTGGAAATAAACTGTTGACCAGTTCATGCATAAAAATACATATGAAACTGTGAAACTGTTCTACCAAAGGGAAATATCTGTGAAACAAACCTGCAGTACGTAGTGAAAACATAAAACGATTAATTTGTCCATCTAAAACGTATCCAGCTACATTAATACCTTCACTGAAAAACACTTACCTCATATCACCTCCTCTCACTGAAACAAATGTAATGATTTGACACTCAATGCAGTTTGGCTAACTTTTCACTTTCAGGTGAGCCAGCGTTTTATTTTCACAGTGTATGAGTACATACCTCTCATTTCACATATTTACCACGTGTACATGCTGTTTGCATTACAAGTTGTTATTAGCCTAGGTTTATATTGCTGTATTATAAAAGAAAATGCTGACTTGGCATGAGCGAATAGCTGTGTAAATACTACAGTGTTGCAAACACATACAAGGGTCCTCCTAATGATGTGGGGGGGGGAGAGAGAGAGAGAGAGAGAGAGACTGAGTGTGAGAGAGAGAGAGATCCCAGGAATGTTTTCCAGTCCGAAGGCCAAAGTGGAGCCAGTGGTTATTGCGACTATGATGGTTTATGATATACTGTGTGTTAAACTTCTGGAATGTGTTTGAAGTGAGCAGTAATGAGTGGAGCTGTGTGTGTGTATGTGTGTGTGTGTGTGTGTCTTCACGTGCGCGTACAGCATGTGTGTACATGCCAGCGAGCGGTGTGCATAGTGTACACACACACACACACACATATATATATACACACCTCTTACATACAATCCCAGGTTCTGCTGATGGACTATAACAAGACTGTCATCCCATCATTCATCACTGAAGACATATTAGACAGTAATTCTCACCTCCAGGATGCAGCAAATTCTGGAGAATCCTTGCCATTCGTCACACCGTGCCACCGTGTCAATACTGCAGATTGGGTGACACAAGTTTGAACATCCTAGATGGGGAAATATATATATTTTTTTATATAAATGGTAAATGGACTGCAATGTATGCCTCTCATTCACACACACACACACACCGATGGCAGTGAGCTACCATGCAAGGTGCTTCCTGACCATCAGGAGCAATTTGGGGTTCAGTGTCTTGCCCAAGGACACCTCTACATGTGGACTGGAGGAGCCGGGGATCGAACCTCTGATCTTCTGATTAGAGGATGACCCGCTCGACCTCCTGAGCCACAGCCGCTCCTTTATTGAGTCCTGACACCATGGACTAGGTAGCACTTGGTTCTCGAACCACGAACAGTTTAAAAACTCTTAAAAGATCTTCTTGGTATTGAGTCAATACTTTTGTGTGTGTGTGTGTGTGTGTGTGTGTGTGTGTGTGTGTGTGTGTGTGTGTGTGTGTGTGTGTGTGTGTGTGTGTGTGTGTGTGTGTGTGTGTGTGTGTGTGTGTGTGTGTGTGTGTAACTACAGCATAGCGTCCTGCTATTGGACGCTGTATGGTTGTTAATGGGATAACAACCCGTGCTCTTTAAAGGCAAACCAAGCCCCAGTAAAAGTGTCGGCTCTCCCTGTTTGATGAGAGACCCGACTGCAACGCTAGACATGTTAGGAGAAACATTTTTTCCCTGTAAATGATTTTTTTTTTTTTTTACTCTACTCAGTTATGAAATTCTGTCAATCAGAGGGAAACTTGGATTTAACAAGGGGGAGGGTGGGTGGTTAACCTTGTGTTTACAACTCCATTTTTCCTAACATTGATCGTTAACAAGGGGCAGTAGGTATGCTGTCAACTGTTGTTTTGACCCCTATGTTTCTCACCTCTCCATTCTATCAGTACCTGATCTTGCCGTTGTCTCGCCCCAACCGAAAACAAACTCTCAACCGAATCACCTCAACTGACCAACGAAATGCAAATGCAGACATCCACACACACATTTGGACCTGAGGGTGCAGCTAGACTTGGTGGGAGAGACAGCTGCTTCTGGTAATGATTTGGGTTGGATTTCTGACTCTTGTCACAGTTGTGAAATCCTGTCACTCCCACGTGGCCTCGGTGTAGCAGGCCAGTTCATGGAGTGGTAAGAAAGGTTGGCTTCAAACATTGTATAATGCTCAGAGTCGCTTCACCTTTGTAAGATATAAAAAAAAATCAGCTTGTGTAGAATGAAAAAAAACGAACCCATGAAACAGGATTGTGCTGCACATGCTCAAACTCAGTCAGTCTCCAGCTCTGGTGTAGCCCCGTCTTTAGACCTGAGGGCTTCTGGGCAACAGTGAAATGGTGTCTGGCATTTCTTGAGCTTACATTGGCATACTCAATATGTGTGTGTGTGTGTGTTTCCTGTCTTTGACTCAGTATTTGACGTCAGCGTGGCTTGGATGGGGGCGTTGTTAACTACATGGCCTGGGGGTGATAACAAATCCAAGGATCAGCTTCCAGGTGTCTACATCAAAGCGAAGTGGCCGCACCAGGCGCAAGGATTTATCAGACACGTTGACTTCCGTGGCCCCGAAAACTGAAACGTTGCTGTGATGAATCTCTGGCGTAGCTAGGAACGAGCAGGCACCCCGCAGAGTGTTGGGAATGTGTCAGCAGTGACCGTGACCTATCGAAGCAGACCGACAGGAAGCTGACGTGGTCCACAGATGGCTTTCCGTGTGGTGGGGGCAACAGCACACGAGGCCATGCACACACACACACACACACACACACTCATGACATTGTCAGATCATCACTGATCACAGACGCTTGGTGCAGAATCCATGTGACTCATCAGTATGATGTATAAGTGACACACACACTAATATTATCACACTGCTGGCTTGGGCTGCTGGGGTCATACCAGGTTACAAGTAGAATTCTGATCCTGAATCAGCCTTGATGCAGCAGCTCAGTATTCAGGATGTCAGTTTTGGGTTCCTCATGGAAATAGTGGGTGCTCCACTGTACACATAGTTCTATTCTATTCTATTCTATTCTATTCCTTTTTATTCTGTCCTGTCCTATTCTATTCTATTCTATTCTATTCTATTCCTTTTTATTCTGCCCTGTCCTATTCTATTCTATTCTATTCTATTTTATTCTGTCCTGTCCTGTCCTGTCCTGTCCTGTCCTATTCTGTTCTATTCTGTCCTGTCCTGTCCTGTCCTGTCCTGTCCTATTCTGTTCTATTCTATTTTATTCTGTCCTGTCCTGTCCTGTCCTATTCTGTTCTATTCTATTCTATTCTATTTTGTCCTGTCCTGTCCTGTCCTGTCCTGTCCTGTCCTGTCCTGTCCTGTCCTATCCTGTCCTATTCTGTTCTATTCTATTCTATTCTATTCTATTCTATTCTATTCTATTCTATTCTATTCTATTCTATTCTATTCTATTTTATCCTGTCCTGTCCCGTCCTGTCCTGTCCTGTCCTATTCTGTTCTATTCTATTCTATTTTATTCTGTCCTGTCCTGTCCTATTCTGTTCTATTCTATTTTATTCTGTCCTGTCCTGTCCTGTCCTGTTCTGTTCTATTCTATTCTATTCTATTTTGTCCTGTCCTGTCCTGAACAGGGGAAAGGGGAACTGAAGACCTAAAAAGGGTTTTCCTGTTTGCCCCTGTGAATCATCTTTGTCGTATGCCCACACATTCACACACGCTCCCTCACTCCCGTATCTGAAAGCCATCAGAGTGCAGTAATCTGTGTCTGCTTTACTCGTCGTCGTGGAGACAAAGAGCAACTTTGTTTGGCGTTTGGTGGTCTGGTGGAGGAACAGCTAGCGTCCTGGTTTACTGGCACCAAACCCAGCCAGAACACCACTGAGTTTCACAATCTCTCTCACACGCGCACACACACACACGCAATACACATAAGCATGAAAACACACATTTACACATGCACACATATGCATATACGCACACGCAGATACACACACACAAGAAGGAGCTTGGTCCAACTCAATTCAGACGATGTGGGTGTTAATCAGACCAGTCCAGACTCTGTGTGGGAGGACTCCTCGATTTGGGAATTATGTGTGTGTGTGTGTGTGTGTGTGTGTGAACGCATACATGAGCTTCCTTGTTTATGTGTGTGTGTGTGCCTGTCATAACTTAGCAAGATAACCGAGGCTTTGATCTATCTGCACCTTTTACCCTAGCGGTGAACAAGGGGGAAATCGCTTTAGGCAAGTGGACAAGGTGACGTTATCTCCAAAAATGTTTCCTTATCGAAAAGGGAAATATTGTATTTCCACCCAAACTCATATTTCATCACTACTGGAAACATGCATGGCATTCGGTGATGCAAATCTTTAAATTGCTAAAACCTCATTTCCCACTTTGTGAGAGGCAGAGGGAACAATGTCTGTTGTTGTGATCACGTTGGAGAGCTGGAAACACCTGGACAATGATCCAGGTGATCCACTCCTGTTTTCTACACAGTGGAGAATACCTCCAGCAGTGAAGAGCGTTCTCCTTTAGTTGTATATTAAGTCAATACATTTGCTCCATTCCATTAAGGAAATTGGATTTCTGTTTGTTTATTTCTTTTCTTTCTCTTCCTCTTCTCATTTTCTTTCATTTATCGGTCAATTGTTTGTGTGTCCTCCTAGTAGTGAACCAGGAGGGGCAGCCTCTGATCGAGGGGAAGCTGAAGGAGAAGCAGGTCCGTTGGAAGTTCATCAAGCGCTGGAAAACCCGCTACTTCACCCTGGCAGGAAACCAGCTCCTCTTCCGGAAAGGAAAATCAGTACGTATCAGATGAAAATGAAGACTCCTTACACACACACACACACACACACACACAGAGTGCCCATGACCCCTTACTCATAAAATTAGCATTAATATTTTCCTTTTCCACGTCAGCTGAATGATGATGGAATTCCCAGTGGGACAGCGGTAAGCCCGTGATAAGCTCTACTACTCCCTCAGGAGCATCCAGTGAATCTGACTCTAGCAAATCTTGGCTATGGAGTCCCAAGGTCAAAGCATGACGCCGCAACATTATGAGTCACTCTCCCCCTTTATGATTCAAAAATCAATATGAAAAAGTGTGTGTGTGTGTGTGTGTGTGAGAGAGAGAGAGAGAGAGAGAGACTGAATACCCTCATCTGAGTGAAGGTGAGGCTATTCCCCTCTGGGTTTTAACAGCACTATTTTCCCTCCAGCTTCTCTCTAGTTGCTAGTGACTTACTTTGAGGTCTAATAAAGTCTAAGGTCACTGGACGTATTACAGCAGAGGGAATCATTGTGCAAAGGGAAAGTTTGCATAATCGAAGCCATGGAGCAGAAGCAACATGATAGAAAAAGCGATGAGGTCAAAACGAGGCCAAGTTTCATTTCATCTCACCAGACTAAAGAAAAACAATTTCACTCTGCTGTGTTCATGAGGAAAACAGATTTGTCAAGAAGTTGTGTTACACCTGTCCGTGTGTGTGTGTGTGTGTGTGTGTGTGTGTGTGTCCATGCCGTTTCGCCATTTCGCGGCTGTCATCTCTATTTTGAAACGATGGAAGAATCTCATTACTGTAATTGCATTTTCACAGCCAAGAGGAGATGAGAGTCACGACGCCACGCTCACACAGTCGCCTCCCAAAAGCGAGAGAGTGAGAAAAGAGTGAGAGATCTCCTGAGAGCACCTCCGCTCCTCTCACTTCCCCGGTGTTGAATTCCTCTGGAAATTGGGGAATATTGGTAGATGGTTAAAAAAGCAGAAGTAGAGTTGAGGTCTCTCTTTACTCCAAACAATAGTCTTTGTGTTCCCATCCAGATGGTAATGGATTCCTCCCCCCCAACAGCCACGATTTGGAACGGCTCTGTGCCTTGTTCTCGGAGCTCGCTCTGCCCTTGCCAGCGTGTTCTGGAGGTAGTTGACATGTTGCGAAAGACCTGTTCCCAGCGGGGGAACGAGATTATGTATCAAACAATTTGTTATTCCCCCCCCCCCCCACACGTTGAACGATCAAACAACTTTGAAACATTGAGAGGTTTGAAACGTTCCCCATATCAACGCATCTCTGGGACGCTCATCTTTCCGCTGTTCATTCACGCGCCTTGTGGAGGCTCTCGTGTTGCCCACTTGTAGTAGCAGCTTTCGGGTGTCCCGTTTATTAGCCTCAGCATATACTAATAGCTCAAGAGATGTTTGTGACTCATCTGAGTATTACTAATACTCAGTGCTGAGAAGACAAAGACCGCGTTTCCCGATATTGCAGATGATTGCTGAACCCCAATGTCCTCTCCCTGAATATGTTCCCCCTAATTGGGACCAGACAAAGTGCGGTGCCAAACCTCCTACCTCCAGGCCAGGACTTCGAATTTGGCAAGTCCTCCCATCCCATGTGTGTAAGGAGGAGAGAGAGAGAGGGCGGGGGGGGGGGAGAGAGAGAGAGGGGATATGAGAATGTGAGAAAGGTAATCCGTGTGTTTACATGCACATTGATATTCCGCTATTGTTCGTCATCTACAATAACCTACATAAACTCCCTCACCATGAGGAAGCCTGGATATGCTGGACTATGCAGGCAGAATACTGAAGCACATATACACCTTATTCCATTTACTATATTCATGCATTTTCAATCTGGGTTTTTTTATTGGGGTTTTTGTTCTTCGATGCAAACGATTTTCAATGGTTTGGCATCATCCCATGGCTATTATTTCCTACCGTGCACGCTGTCAGTTGCAATCAATCCATGACTAAATACTGAAATAAATAACTTTAAAAGGGTTTCTGCAGGACTTTGACTCTGCTCATTAGACTCTCTGGGTAGGTAGAGTAGTACAGTAAATCTTTAATGTTCCCGTTGGGCGATTTGCTTCACAGTCACTAGTCCAATGGAAAAAAACACAAAAACAATAAACACAATAAATAAACACTGCAACAGCATCACCTAATGAGGGCAACTAACATAGTTCAGTATGGCCTCTTCTGCAGATTTCTTTAAAAGCTCAACAGCTTCTTGGACAAAAGAATTGGTCCCGCCCTCGGGGAAGCTGAACCAGCGGTCAGACGGGAGCAGCTGAACCATAAAGAGGGTGATGGGGGTCCCAGGTGATAACCTGTGCCTTTTGTGTGACGTTCCCTTGAAAAGGTGAAAACAGAATCAATGAGTGAAGAATCAAGCATTTTAAAATGTCTCAGTTTTCAGGATAGTTAGTTTCCATCGAATGGCAAAAAGAGAGAGAGAATAAAAGGCCGCATGGGTGAGTGAGGACTGACTTCTCCTTCAACTTGTAAATGTCAGTAAAGCATAACCACCGTGGCAAACAACAATCAGACCCTCAGCGTAGCCGGCCAGGGGGTAGAGCTGTGGACATGTCTCGTCTTTGAAGGCTTTTCAACACACACACACATACACACACCGCAGAAAGGATGTGGGCAAACGCCATGAGTCTGGCAGCTAGCACTGGCGATGTGGTTATGGAGCAAATACAAATACACACACTCAAAATTATACAGCCACCTTGTGGGGTAGAACATAGACGCTCCTGGGCTCCATGATTTCATTTCCTGCCCCAGAGAGGCAACAGAACAATAAACTCTCTCTTATTGTTTGTACTGTAAATGTTCTGTTCTGCAGCAGGACGTACTGGAAGCAGCACTCCAGTATGATGACTTATGAGGCTGCATCGGACATGTTGGTCCACAGAGTTGATTGATACGATTGTGGGTTAATAATTGAAGTTATATTTCTTAACACATTTATTAAAGTGGTTAAACAAAATGCTGATGTAGCAAAAGGCTGAATATCTCAAAGCTACTCTGAGCACAGACAGAATATTATAATCTATACAAATCTAATCTAACCTTCGATTCCATCAACCCTTTCTTTAGTCCCTGGGGTGCCAGACATCTAGCAGCAGCTCAGCTACAATACCCATAAGTCCACTCTTCCACTTTACAACACCAAAGCATGGCAGCGAGTCAGCACTCCCAACGTGTTGACACATTTCAACAGCAGTTGTGTCGGCCTGACTCAAGGGCTTAAATGTGCCCCGCATGTTGTTGTGTGAGCTGTGACAAGAATATTTCAAGTTGTGTGTGTGTGTGCGTATGTGTGTGTGTGTGTGTGTGTGTGGGTTTGAGTATGAAACGCTTACATAGCATCTTCTAGCGCTGTAAAAATGGAGAAAACATGGTTTGTCCTGATGATGAGTTCAGTGACGTTGACAAGACGGTTCCTGACTTGTGAAATCCTAAAGCATGGCAGAGTTTCGGTGCTGATTCAGAGGTTGAGGGTTACGTGTGACCACAGCTTTACGTTCTGTCTGTTTTTTCTTTCATTGCTGTGTAATACTCAACATTTGTTATGCATTATGCGTTTGTTCTGTCATATTAACAAAAGCCTCAAAAGTCAAAGGCCACTGGAAAGAAACAATAAAGAATTTCATTGTTTATTATTAAATCCTTCAGACAAAGAACCGTACAAGGTCTCAGATGAGTGTTGTTTTCAAATGTCATCATCTGAAGATTGCAGGTTGGACGTGTACATTCGTACTGCCAGTCAGCAGAAGTTACACACTCCCAGGTGGTGAATCACATTCACAAGCCAAATGATACTGTTGATGGCTGTTCAAACACGTCCACAACACACTTACCTTATCCTCCATCTCTCTCCTCCCGACAGAAAGATGAGCTGGATGACATTCCTATCGAGCTGAGCAAGGTGCAGAGTGTCAAGGTAGGCAGTGATGATGATCATATTGTCAGTGTCCTGCAGAAATATGACATCTCCAAAAGGTTCATAAAACTGTTTTTTTTTTATTTGACCCATTCATACATATACATATTTTGACTTGGTCTCAGGATCTTTGTTGTGAAATCTCCTACACATGGAAGACAAACCTCCGATCATGGGCTATAGCTCCACTTATTTGAAGTAGTTTATCAGAAACTGTTTTAAATGTGTCCAAATGTGTTTTCACATACAAGGAATTTGACTTGGTGTTCGGTGCATAACAATAAACACAGCAAGAGAAGATTAAAGAGAAACAAGAATAAAAGCTGTAAAAGGCAAAGGTCAAGAATACAATAATAAAGCAGTTTATATCATCTAATCAGGCCACGTTAGTAATATAGTTCGATGAGCCAGACCCCAAGTTCACATTATGATCAGAATTGTGGCCGGACACGATCCTGTCACAATACATGAGCTATGTAAAGAAGATGAGAAAGAGAGAGAAAAGGATGAATCAAGCCACGACTTCACTTTCTCATTTCTTCTTCTTTTCCTGCTTTCCTCCTGTTCTTTGTGTTTCTCTTGTTCTTGTGCTTACCTTTCTCCTCCTCCTCCTCCTCCTCTTCTTCGCCGTTCTCCTTCCTCCTCGCTCCCTGTAGGTGGTGGCCAAGAAGCGCCGGGAGCGCGGCCTGCCGCGGGCCTTCGAGATCTTCACCGACAGCAAGACGTACGTGCTGAAGGCCCAGGATGAGAAACACGCCGAGGAGTGGCTGCAGTGCATCAACGTGGCTGTGGCTCAGGCCAGGGAGAGGGAGAACAGAGAGGCTACCACATACCTGTGACAAGAGCAGGAGCACAGATACCCACACACACACACACACACACACACACACACACACACAGCCTCTGAAACTATTAAGAACACATGCCACATACACGAAAAACATACACAGTAGGGAAACTACTGAGGACACACATCACATGCACACACATGCAGATACACACACACACACACACACTACCAATGGATGTACACCACATAGAGATGCAAACACACACACACACACTCTTACACACATAAACATACACAGAGATTTTTTTTGTTATTTAGCTGTAAGGGATTATTTCAAGCCTTCATAAACAAATACAAGAAGAACACTGAACAGACCAATTACACACACACACACACACACACACACACACACACACACACACACTGCCAACAGCATATATTGCCACCAGTTTGATACCCATGCTCTGTAATATTTTGCACAATAGCAACTCCCCCCCATCATGATTAACTGCCTATCAACAGTCTATCAACAAGACTTGTGCAGTATTTCCAGAAGTAAGACTTTTACTAAAGCAGCAATACAAGTACATCACTGTACTACAGACCTCCTTTACATCCTGTTACCTTATCGATCAGTTAGCGATCTTCTACATCTACAGCTATGAACCATCACTGATTTTATATTACGTGAATGTTACAGTCTACAAGTGTTACACGCTAGAGAGATCTTCAACTGACCGGACCACGCGATGTGGAAACCTCATCTCCTTCGGCTCTGGACGTTCCCAGAGCGCCGAGGACCAACCACGTCCAGCGCTAACACAATACGAACTCTCACTTTGAACTTTGACACGAAGCAGCACCGATGGGATTTCTGGTTTTGATGAAGCGTGATTGAGATGGAGAGTCGAGAGCGATGATTTATATCCAGCAATAAGGATTTAATAGAAGCACAGACCTCATACGGACGTGTAGCAATAATAAGTTTGAACGGTGACTCTTGGAGCAATGAAGATGAAGAGGAGCCTAATGGACAGCAGATGAGGACGGGAATGAATGTGTGTGTGTGTGTGTGTGTGTGTGTGTGTGTGTGTGTGTGTGTGTGTGTGTGTGTGTGTGTGAGAGAAACAGATGGATCAAGTGGCATTAGTGTCCATGGAGTACGGTGGAGTCGTCTTTTCATGTGGAATACGGTTATCTGAACAGAATCCAGTGTTATTGCAAGTCATTTTTCATCACTGCAATAGACCAGTGGGGGTCTAGAAAGAGAGGAGGGGATGGAGGGGAGCAGAGAGGGAGAAAGGAAAAGAAAAGACGTGAAAATGTGTGTTTTTGAGCATTTGAGCTTGTGTGTGTATACGCTTTTTGATGGGCAACGCTGATGGTCAACAGCTCAGCAACTCACATGCCTCAGCACTGTTGGGTCAGTCACATGAGAACACCTGGTTGACTCTTCTGACCTTGTGGTTTTGTTGTTTCTGACCAAAAGACATGTGGCCTTGAGTCAATATCGTCTTCTAACAGTTTTCTGTTCTTTCTCAATCTCGATAGCTGCATCGATGGGCTTATTCTTGACGTGTCCGCAACAATCCAGCCCCTTTGAGTGATGAGCTGCTGGACTGTTGCTTAATAGTGGAGTTTAGCCCACAGATTGCTAAGAAAACATGGGAGTTAATTGGTGGTTTCCTTGACGGTTCAGAAACCGCGCCAGTTCAGTCGTATTGATTTAAGACATTTTAGTGAAAGACTTTGTTTAGACAGCCAGAGACTGAATGTGATATGAAACAATCTTTCTCCCTCAATTTTCAACAGGCACTTTCCAAAAGTTTGAGGTTCCAAAAGTTTTGTTTAGTGATCTTATGGGCGATTGACTAAAGTGGAAATGAAAATCCAACTATTAAAGGTTTGAGCCGCAGTTCCCCCTCACCGTACGGAAACAGTTTTTAGTCCAACTTTAATCACTCAACTTCAACTTCTCCTCTCCTCTCCTCTCCTGTCCTCTCCCCTCCCCTCCCCTCCTGTCCTCTCCTCTCCCCTCCCCTCCTCTCCCCTCCTCTCCTCTGCCTGCAGCAGTATGTAACTGGAACACTATAACTCACTTACGTTTGACCCACTAACCAAGCTGGCATGTGCTTCGGCTTAAGGAGTCGCTGCACCAGACACATGTTCATAAATACCGAAGCAAGGTGATGATTGTTGGACTTCCGCTGAGGTGTGTGTCTGCCCACAGGTGAATGCAACGCCCTCCTTTTGGTGAAATACGGTGACTGTAGTGTTAGGAATATCTCAGATGCCTGTGGTGCATTTGATCTTCACCTGCCTCTCTTGAGTGCCTCTCTTGAGTGGACAGATCGGCCACACAACTTGTGTTTTTGCCTCCCAAATTTTCAGGTACTATCCCCGTTGCGGTCCCAGCCATAACACAGCCTTTCCCACCGTGTCAGGTTACCTCTGTTTGTATGTTTAGCTGTCTCCCTGTCCACCTCTCTCTCTCCCCTCCACAGGGGAACAGAGCTTGGACTTGCATCTGCGTACACATAACATTATTTACACCATGCCCCTCCTTCACATTTTCATTCTCTCTCTCCTTCCTCTTTTTCCTCCTTTTTGATTGATGACCTACATACACAGCTCGCTATGCGCCTCAAAGTCAAGGGGATTTCCTACAGTGCCCGAGTGATTTTGTAAAATGTGATATAATGTCAACAAACAACAACGTTTCAGCCCATAGCACATACAAATGATGCTAACTGTGTTGTCTCTATCGGGGGCAAGTGTCTGTCATGGGTTCAGACCACTTGTAGCACTGCTGTCTCTTCCTGAACTAACACCAACACCATCAAACACATCAGTCAAATAATAATTGCAAATCATTCTTACCACTTGTTATAGTCCGATACTGTCAGGTCATTTGTATACCAAGTTGACTTTCAGTGACGTTGTCCTATCTAGCAAACCCCGCCCACCTGGCGCTGAAGCTGGCTGACACGACTTAAAGTGTTTACGCCATACACACACACACACACACACACACACACACACACTGTTTGACCCTGGTCTGCTGGCAAGCGAATGTGAAATCCACTGCCACCCTAAAGTGTAGCTCAGATAAGTCGCCTGCCATCCACTCCTAATGCACCGTGAGGCTGACATCACCCTTTTAGTAGCGCCGTGTTGATTCCACGCTGTTTGAAGTGACTGTCTGATCATATGAATGTCAAAGTTGTCTAGAAGTAACGATGTGAACGCTCTCGCTCTCTCTCTCTCTCTCTCTCCCGTCACGCTGCCATCTTGGCCTAGTTTCCGAACCTCCGGGGCCAACTCCGGAGCCAAAACGAGCGCTTGTTTTGGGGTATTTTCCTCGTAACCAAATGCATTTGCAGGCAGCTGTGTAAATAGCTCTGCTGTTACTGGAGGATAAAGAGAGAGTATGTGGGTTTGGTGATGTCTTTTATTACTGACGTCTATGTTGGAGAAGTATACCTATCTGTCTATCTATCTATCTGTCTATCTGTCTATCTATCTATCTATCTGTCTATCTGTCTGTCTGTCTGTCTGTCTGTCTGTCTGTCTGTCTGTCTGTCTGTCTGTCTATCTGTCTATCTGTCTATCTGTCTGTCTGTCTGTCTGTCTGTCACTGGAACTTTGTTACACTGCTGTAGATCAATCACACACAGACTGTGTATCTCTGAAGATGATTGACAGAAGTATTAATGTTTCTGAATGTAAGTGTGTGTTGATCATAGATAATATCCTTGTGTAAAGCATAGAAAATGTAGTTTTTAACTTTAGAATGTTGATTTAATAACATTTGATTACATCTTTGATTTTTGATGATATGAGGTCAATATTTATTTTTTACACGTGCTATTGTAATATTTAGTTCTGCCTGGAAACACGACTGAAATACTGAATTCAGATTTAACTTTTCCACTTTTACGTCTTCCTCTCTTGTTTTTATATTACTATAAATACTGCAAACAATTGAAGCTGTATTTTCTTGACAATGAAACGTTGGTTACCTTATGGTTTGTATATTTGCCTGTTCCACCTTTTGCATGTATGTCTGACACTGCCTCCTTGTCTTTTTCTGAGAGATGTGCATTAAATCAGTGAATGACTACTTGCCGTTGAAAGTGTATTCAATGTCTAGGTATTTTGCTATAACGTAACATATTTCTCTCTCTCTCTCTCTCTCTCTCTCTACCCTATTCCACATGGGTTGAATTTCTTGCCACAAAAAGTAAAAAAAGAAAAGAATTAAAGAAATAGAATAATGCAACCTGGTTTCCTGGATCTTTGCAGACACAAAAAGAAAATTTGATTTTAACAAAGTATGGTTTGTAGGGCTGACGCACTGAGTTTGCCCACAATGAATGTGATCCTCTGGCCAACGTCTCCTATCTGTCACTTCAGTGGTCCCAGCAGAGCCCCTGGGAGGCCACAGTACACACACACACACACACACACACACACACACAGAGAGCAATATATCTCTCAGCTCCAGGAGATAATTTCATTGTATCCAAATACACAAATTATATCTAGGACAAGAACAGTACATCACAGTTTGAAGATCCTTTGCTAACACTGAACAGACCTACACATGCCTGCAAATACACACACACACACACACTGAGAGAGAAAATAAGAGAATAGACTAAAATTGCTTCATATGCCCACCAAGTTAAGTTAGGCAAAAAAATATCCACCCCCCATGTGTGTAGCTGGGGCACTTGTGCAATCCAGTGATGATGACAAAGAGTCTCTCTCAGACTCCAAAGGGTTCAGATGGGATCTCTCTCCCGCAGAGATGTCCTCATCCAATACCAGTTTCACACATCAGCTGAACTGAGACTGGCAGAGCTGATTACTTGTAGCTGAAACCCTGACATGCCCCAACCGCCATTATGTTCCCATTAGAGGATTTAAAAGCACTTGAAGAGACACATTTGTCATGTGTGGGGAAGCAGAGCTTGGAAAAGAGCTGGAGCAACTCAACAACGGACTTGTTGATGACTCACTCTGGGGTATTATGGACCCTTTGGCAATAAGCGAGGGTTTCTCTGGCATACTCACCCTGGCTTTGTTTGCATTGCGATGCCATATATGATTTTGGACAGATTCCTTCATTTCATTGTTCTTTCCAGAACAATGAAAGACAAGGCGGTGGACGGAGCTCTAACGTCAGACACGATTGTGGATGGAGCTCTAATTTCTAGTGGTTTTGCCTGTTGGAACAGCAGTAAAAATCACTGCCACATATGGTGGAAAATAATCTTATGTAAACTGTAAATATAAGCGTGGTCTTCCTCTCTACCTCTAAAGCTCACCAGCACTATTGATATAGTTACTGGAATACCTCTGAATCACACTTTCCCTTCACAGTGTCACAACTGAGATCTGACTGCATCCCACTTGTCCAACGATGAGGTAAAATATACACCATCATCATGTTTCTCTTCCTCCCCCTCTCTTCCTCTCTCTCTCTCTTTCTCCATCTCACTCTCCATCTTTTATCTCTATATGATTATTATCTCCTCATATTATCGCTGGTATCCTTCGTCCTCTATGTCTGTGTGTGCAATTTGTGTGTCCATATGTTCTGTATGTGGAGATGAGAGTGGTTTATAGTTGCTGTCTTGGGGGTTCAGACAAAATAAAAGCTACTGAAGCAAAACGAATGAGACCAACAAGAGGCCAGTAAATAGTTATGGCTGTACGTCGATCATATAGCAAGGCAGTTGCGAGCGCTGCATGTCGCTGGCAGCTGTTGCAATGATGATGTGAATTATAATGCCTTAATGTCTATTGGAAAGAGGCATGGTTATGGCATTAGAAGCTATCCCATAACCACGGTTTGATAACCATCAAATTTATTATGTCAACATCCCAAAGCACATGTTGAGCAGACCTTTGCTGCAGAATGACACAGGCGCCATATGAACATTTTGTTCCACATGCTCAGTATTGAGTTGGACTGAAATTCAGTAATGTCCAACTCTTACATTACAGTTTTTTACGATCACTAACAAGAATTTAGCTATACTTGTGAGCTAAGATACTTTTTCTAAACTCCTAACACAGCAACACACCTACATCACACAATTAGCCAAATAGTTAATTTTCTGATCAAAACCACATTTAGTTAATTCAACACCAACTCTACATTTCTCTACATACACTAACTCTATCAAAACACGACAAACCCGACTCAATATCAAATCTTTCTTTCAAAACACAAGCACATGTTTTCTATCCAAGAGGAACATGTAGTCAATCATAGCACAACGACTTTCAAAATACTAACAGCTGATGGCATTACAAAAACTGCATTACTTTTCATGTTTCAGTTCTACCTGCATACAATAGACAATATGAAATCCATTGTTTTTTATAATTCAGTTTCCTTTTACTGTAAACCATGGCAAAGAGAGAAACTTCATCATGAACACAAAACAATGCAGCATTTACAATGCATTAATTACATTAATAAATAGTATTCATGTCTTACTTAAGGGTTGGTTCATCATTAATTAATGTATTTACTTAAAAAAATGTTAAGGGAGCCTTATTATAAAGTGTTACCTTTTTCTTTTAGTTAGACTCATTGCTAAAGTGATTTGATAAGACCACTTGTTTTGAATTAAAAAGTTACGTACCAATTTCCAGAGATATTTAGTGCCATGTGTTATTGTTTTTTTAAACATAATAAATGAAATGCATTCTGACAAACAGTACATGAATCTCTTGCCATATGTTTGGTATCTTTTTAGCAACATGCCATTTCTTTTTGTTTTTGAAATATAGCTGTTTGTTTGGAATGAGTAACTCTCATTTAACTGGTTTCTCATTGAACTGCAGCAACGTTATAGAGGGTTAATATCATATAAACTAAGACAAATTACTACTTTAAGACCCTGTGTGATGTTGAGCATCCAGTGTATATTACAATCCAGTGTTTATGTCAAGCTTTGGTACCTTTTTCAGGTAGTGTGTTGTCAGGATGTTTTTTTGTATTTTGTCTCCATACCAAAGACCCCAGATGGTGGGCAGACAGCGTTTGTTGTCGTCCCTCTAGGGCCTGCTGTGGGATCACACAGGCAGCATATACACAACGGTGGAGCAGACACACACACAGACTTTATGCAGTGCACACACAAGATAAGATTAGATAAGATAAGATAAGATGAAACCTTATTGATCCCCATGGTGAAATGGTTGTTGTAGCAGTAAATCGTAGTAAGATACAACAAAGAAAGCATGCCAATGCAAAGAACAGTGTGATGGCCACCACTGACCTGGTAGAACATGTTGACTAGTTTGTTTCATACATTGAACCATGGCACCCTCCATAACATGACTCTGCTCTTTCTTGTACAGTCCACTACCAACCTCTTCATCGCGATGATAATCTGATGAGCTGCACAACCACATATTCAGACACAATTTTTACCCAGCATGCTCTTGACGTATATACGTAACACAGATCGGTGTCATGTTTCATAGACATACACAAACTATCAGCCAGATTCCTGTAATGTCAGACTGAGAAATCCCATCTAGGCTAGGTGAACACACACACACACACACACACACACACACTGACACACACACACACACACACACACATTTTGAAATACATCTGTAAATATATTCTGAAATATTTTTCTCAGTATTTATAAACACATGCAGCCATGCTTGAACTAGTACTAAAAATATCAGAGCAAAGAACAAAAATGTTTGCTTTGCAGACAAACTCCACGTGAGCAAATAGTAGAAGGTTTTGTAATATACAAAATACAAAATTATATTAAAAAATTATATTAAAATTATATTAACATAGACACTTATTTGAGAATACTACTCTCAACTTTGATAGTTGTGTAATCTCCCAGAGCCCATACGTTAAAAACCTTGGGGTAAAATTCCTACCCTCTCATTCCAGTTGCACATTAAGGAGATCACTAAAACAGCATTTTATCATCTTCGCAATATTGCCAAAATCCGACCCGTGCTAACAGAAATTTTAGTACATGCCTTTGTATCATCCAGAATCGATTATTGCAATGTCCTTTTTTCGGGCTTATTTACTGGGCACACTAAAAAACTACAACTGGTCCAGAATGCTGCTGCCAGAATCCTGACCAAAACTAGGAAATTCAACCATATCACTCCCATCCTATCCTCGTTACACTGGCTACCAATTCAGGCCAGGTGTGACTTTAAGGTGCTTTTACTTACATATAAATCATTACATGGGATGATTTGATTAAACTATATAAACCGCCACGCGCACACAACTGTACATACAAGCACGTACACACACACTTCAAACACACACACACTTTTACCATTATGTCCTCTTTAGGTGCTAAGCCAATGTTTTTGTATCTCTGTCCTGCAGGTGGCTATAAAACATATACCCTCTAAAGAGGTGATCCGCACACCAATGGTGAGTGAGTTTGATTTGTCCCAACACATTTAATAAGTGAATCCAGGTTGAGCTTCAGGTGGTGCATTGACATCCACTCCAAGATGTCTGCCAGGCACGCAGCAATGCGTACCTCCACTTGTGTGTCAGAGGGGGGAAATGACATTATAGTGTATTTATGTGTGTATATATAATAGGAAATAAACTTCATCATACTCCATGTCTTTTTTTAGATTGTGAATGGAAAGAAACTTCCCCTGGAAGTTCTGTTGCTACTGAAGGTAGCTGATCCAGGATCAGTTGGAAGAGACGCAGCCATAGCCCTCCTGGACTGGTACGAGATGGAGCAAGAGCTCATCCTCGTACTAGAGAGACCTGCCTCCTCCATGGACCTATTGGACTATGTGATGGAGAGTGGGGGCTCCCTGCAAGAGCACGAGGCCAAGGTAGGACGGTGAACAGATGTGTGTGTGTGTGTGTGTGTGTGTGTGTGTGTGTGTGTGTGTGTGTGTGTTAGTCCAGTCCATGATAGCAGTCCCTCAGAGCCCTCCCCCTCACCTCTTTCTCTCTCTCTCAGATCCTGATGAAGCAGCTAGTCAGTGCCATGATAGAGATCCACTCCAGAGGGGTCCTGCACCGGGACATCAAATTTGAGAACCTCCTCGTCGAAACCGGCTCCGACACACCACGTCTGAGAGTCATCGACTTCGGCTGCGGCTGCATCCTGCATGAGGGAACATATCATGACTTTCGTGGTGCGTTGCCTGGCTTCGGTTCTCGTTATCTCTCTCTCCCTCTTACCCTCTCGCTCGTCCATGTCTCACTCATGTCTGTCTGTGTGTGTCCCAGGTACCAGCGGGTACACCCCACCCGAATGGATCAAATCCAGATTATACAGAGCTGGTCCATTCACCGTGTGGCAGCTGGGGGTACTGATGTTCGGCATGGTGTCAGGATACCACCCCTTTGGTACCAGGAGGGAGATCCTCCACAGCCGACCTGCCATGAAGGCAGAGCTGTCCCAAGGTAAGGCAATCACGCACGCACGCACACACACACACGCACGCACGCACACACACACACACACACACACACACACACACACACACACTTTTAATACACACTGTCTGTATTCATCTTTGATCCCTGTCTTCCTCTTTTTTTTTTATTCATCACAAAATAATCATTTAATAATCTTAATCTTAATCATTTTAATAATCTCATAATAAATCTAACCCCACCCCCCAACTTTGAACTCGTCCTGTCTTCTTTCTTGAAAGGCCTGAAAGACATATTGTAGATGATTTTTCAGCAGTAGTGATGCATCTTTACAAATAATAATAATAAAGTCCCGGCTATTCCAAGGTGGTTGAACCTATTTACAGTCAGTATGTCTGTGGACTGTATGTTTCCCTCAGCCTTCATGTTATCAAGACATTTTAACATTTAATGTCGCATATAAATTGAATATGTTGAATATGTGGGGTGAAATGTAGGGTGGCTATGCTATCAATACAAACCAAGTAACACGAGGGCGCTTCCTCATGCCTGAACATACAAACCTGATCCGTGCCACATTTGGAGCTGAGTGTTGGACAGCATTGCAAAACTATCAGATATGATCAGAAAATGTGATTTGGTTACTTGGCCAGCGAGTATAAAGCCAGCCAATCAGATACGATCAGATTGAATCTATTTTGACAGCAGAAGTAGCGCACTAAACGACCTGACTCTCCTCATTAAAGGGGTAATGCTCTGAAGCAGCTGGATGAAACTTTTTATTGGGTGATTGTGGGTCCATGTGGGTCAGTTAGCGCTGTCAATATAATCACTCACCTATACTGTATATTCCTCTAATGATCCTCTCCAAATCCTGTGTATGTGTGTGTGTGCTCTAAATTCTACTGATGAATCACATTGATTCCAGACTAAACTACTATATATATATATATATATATATATATATATGTATTAGAGTATGTGCATATTAACACTGCGTGTGCATGTGCATGTGCTGCTACATCTGCAGTCAGTAAAAAAAAAAACTTGCCAAGAAAGAAAGTGAGAAAATACATCATCATAGTTATTTTATTTATATTGCACCTTCCTCAAGAAAATTACAAAGTACTTGACTCAGTGAATTGCCTCATACTCACGTGTGTGTGTGTGTGTGTGTGTGTGTGTGTGTGTGTGTGTGTGTGTGTGTGTGTGTGTGTGTGTGTGTGTGTGTGAGATTAGCTCTGCCTAATACTTTGTCAGCATCATATCTGGCTTTGTCAGGCTGGATCACTTTTGGCTGCCAAATGATTGTTTGGTCTTCTGTATTTACACAGATGTGTGTGTGTGTGTGTGTGTGTATTGTCACAAAGTTAAGAACACACATGCACACACACAGACACACACCCACACACACACACAGAGAGTCCACTAGGATGTTAGCCATCCAGTGTTTGTCTCGGTGTTGTATTTGACCCTTCACATGCTGAGGAAAGATTTACAGATCACTCTGGCAGCCACCAGCCAGACCCACCATGTGGATATAATGCACTTAGGGTGTGTAGTTGTGTGTGTCTTATGTGTGTGTGTGTGTGTACGTGTGTGACCTGTGTGTGAAGGTGCTTTGATATGGATCATACTGAGACTTACCCAATCTTTTGGCAGTGTGTACCCTGGTTTCCTGTTTCACAATTTGTAATGGGGGAGACAGCCTGACAACGCTGTCAACGTGTGTGTGTGTGTGTGTGTGTGTGTGTGTGTGGTGTCAAACAGAGGCCCCAGACTTGCAGGCAGATGTAGTCACTTACTGTGTGACAGGTAAATGATGGAGTATATAAGATGTAATGACTGGAAACTTTGAGTGAGAGAGAGAGAGCTGCTTAATGACACAGAGAGAGATGGAGGAGTGACGGGGCGACTAGAGAGACAGAATGACGTAACCAATGAGGAGGTCTGGTACAGTCATGGAGACAGTTGTCGAGGTGCAGGGACGTGTCTCACACACTACACACACACAATGTACCACTTTGTGAAACAATCAAATGTGTGAGCTTATAGTGGAGCTTTAAATTCTTTTATTACAAGCTAACATCATTTACAGACTTCTGCCAAAATAAATAGTTCAGCAGGACTGCAGCCATAGAGCGTAATGTATGTCAGGTTTCGGAAATATTACAATAGGCCAGTGCCTATTGAGTTAACCTTGACTCATCTTTTTGTTTGAATATTGTGCTTTCAATTGTTTAGGTGTCACCATTTTCAAATAGTGGATATCTCATTTTTGAATTTAAATTTGTCTCCTTCCTCTGTCTCCTACACACAATCAAAAAACAACCCCTTGTATCCTGCAGCGAACACAGCAAACCTTGCAGCCTGGACTACAATATCACTGTCATACAGCCTCTGCCCCAAACGCTAAGGTATGAAATCATCTCGGTTGGTACTCAGAACTGGACCATTCTTTCGTATTAAAACTGAGAATCTTGTTAAAATTCAATTCCTAAATCTGAGACTCCTGGAAAAGAAGGAAGTGCTTGCAGCCTTTATATTAGAAAGGCCAACAGCGCCCTCTTGCTGTGTTTAAGCTTAAAGGATTCTACTCGACTCACATTTCAACTCTACGTCTACTCAAGAGACCTCATGTTACCTATAATACTATAGCTGGATAAAGATGGATCATCTTCACTTGTATCATTCATAGAACTGAATTCCTGGGATCCCGATCTGTAACGAGTGGAGGAGTCTTTAGTCTGGTGGCTCCCGATGTGACAGGAGTTAATGGGTACCAATGAGCTTGAGTGCCACCAAACATAACTATTTTCATCTTTGCTATAAATACATAACACAGAATCCCCCCCCCCCTCACGCATCATTAGTCATATTTCATTTTAGTAGGGCCCTCAATCTGAGTAAGCAGTAGTAGAATAAAAGCAAGAAGCCATTCAGTGTCATAATTGCCTTTTTTTTTTTATTACCGAATAAAAATCAGACATGAACACGTGCAGACTAAAAACCAGTGTAACAAATTCACCACAATCCTAAAATATTCTGAAATTAAGTCTGCATCCCCCTGCTGTAAAAAAAATATGGTCTATATTCTAGAACCCCAGTTTATTTTTTGCACCTGTACAGAACACGGCTTTAGCGACATACACCTTTCAAAGAAATAGAGAATCAAAAAAACTACTTGCCTGCCAGTCCCATGATGTGCAAAAACATATTGATGTTCTTTCCTGAATGATCCTTTTTATTGTTGTACATTTATTCATTCCATCCTTCCACTGAGTAGTTTGCTTTTATAAATCAAAGCGTTCAAAATACATCAGCAGGTATCGCTCCATCTTTACACTGTAAATATGTTGTTTCTTCAAGTCCATAACTTTACATATTGAACTAAAATTATAGGGGTAGGCGACGATGGGAAAGGGGGGAGGGACAAAAGAAAAATCAAATTAAATCCTAAGTGAAGAGATACAATGGTGACAGGTCTGAGATGTCACACTGAGACGGTAAACATTTCTCTTCACTCAACCATTGATCATCAGTGATTGGATAGGTGGATAGGTGAAAAAGAGGGTTTAAACTAGCAAACTTTTCACCAGTCCACTCCAGATTGGTAAATTGCTGCCACAGATTGGGTTCCCCAAATGTCTTTTCGGTCTACAATCATCTTTACAACCTCAACAGCCACCATGCCAAATATCAGCTACAGGCGGGCTGTGGAGGGTCAAGGCTTTAATACATGTTCTCATTGGGCCAAGAGTTAAAGGACAGCTCATCATTAGGCCTCATTGCGGCCTTTGTCTCCAAAACTGACGAGTTAAGAGAATCAACTATGCGAGCGAGCCCCCGCCTTGGAAACCCTGTGACCAATGTTGGTTCCGGATGTACAGATTAAGAAACACTAGTGTAAATTAAAGGATTAAGATGATCAGTACTAGGATGCGTTTGACAAACCCAGAAACCCAGCTGTGTTGGTGTTTGAGTGACTCTACCAGACCCAGAGTTAGTCGGCCAGTGTGTGTGTGTGTGAGTCTCAGCGGCGGTGACGACCGTGTCCTGAGTGCCCACCACTGCCGTGGTGTTTGCCCTTGTGGCTGCGCTCCCTCTCTCTGTCCCGGTCATAGGATCGAGATCTCTCCCTCCTGTCCCCGCGGTGGTGACCTCCTCCTCGCTCGTGTTTGTGTTTCTTGGAGGAGAGGTCGGAGGAACTGCGGTCTCTCTCCCGTTCCCTCTCTCGCTCCCTCTCCCGTTCCCTCTCTCCTTTGCCCAAAGAACGCGACCGGGACCGAGAGCGCGATCGCTTCCTCTTGTGGCCGGACGCTCCGCCTCCACTGTTGCTGTGGCGACCGCCGGGCTTGGAGTCGCTATTGCCATGGTGACCGGCCTTTGGTTTGAGGTGGGGGAGGAGGGGAGAGGCCTGGTGTCGCCGTGGCGATGGGCTGCGGCTGTGAGAGCGAGAACGTGAGCGAGAACTGTAGGTCCCCGAGCGACTGCGCCTGCTGTTGTAACTGCAGAAGAGAAAAGAGAAGACATGACTTAAGCAACCAGCTAGTGAACTCATTTGGCATTTGTGATTTATAACTGAACTAGATTCCCTATTATGAACAGGAAATAATCTTACTGTCTGCGAGGCGAGCGGGATCTGGAGCGAGAGCGGGTCCTAGAATGAGATCGACTCCCGCTCCTGCTGTTCCTCCCAATCTTTGCCTCCTTCCTTAACCTGGCAGAGAAATGAAATATTGCTTGATAAAATAAAAAGTCCTTGAGACAAATTGCTTTAAAAAAAAAGAAAAAAAAAGGTGCCTCAAATCACTGACAGGCTATTTTTTGTTGAAAGAACACCATGTTGTAAGTGTGCGAGGATCAGTTGAGGAAAGACCTAAATCATTAATCATGTTTTATCCAATGTCCAATTATCTCCTGATCGGTCAATTTTACTTGTTTATGATCAGACTGTTGAAACTGTGATTGGCCAATCTACGATGACCTATTTAGGATGTTTATTGGCCAATTATGATCGTTGGCCGATCCATCGGTGCACCCCTAGTTAGAAGAGGATAAGTATTAAGGCTTAGGAGTAAGAAAATTACTGGAATGTTCTTGCTGGAATATGCTCAGTTACATACACATGCATTTGTTCCTCACCCATTGTGTGGACTCTTGGTAACTTGGGCCCTGTTGTCTGGCTCTTTCTTAACCGGTTTGAGGGCCTGGGGGTTGGGGGACTTCTCCTCCACCTTGACCACATTCGGGGAGCAGGGCTTGGAGGCAGGGGAGAAGCCGCCGAGAGTGGAAAGGGCTGGGGTGCCATCGGGGTTCAGGCCTTTAGCCTTCAGCTTAGCTTCCGCCAAGAACATCTTCCTCCGCTCCACCTCCTTCTCCAGCTGGTCATAGTTGGGCTGTTTTGGGCAAGGGAGGGGGGTTATTATACATTATTGCAAATAGTAGCGGGATTTCCTGTGGCTGGCTTCCCCCAGTGTGGATGAAGTTTAAATCTGTTTTTGGTGAAAACCATTAGATGTTCAGCCTGCACTGTTCCTGGTGGAGAGTGAGGGTGGTGAATCACTTCTTTCTAATGTGTATTTACACTGAGGTATGTGGATTATTACCTTCTTCCTGGTGGAGAGTGAGGGTGGTGAATCACTTCTTTCTAATGTGTATTTATACTGAGGTATGTGGATTATTACCTTCTTCCTGGTGTAGAGCTTGAGGGTGGTGATGCAGATGTCTTTGATCTCCTCCTCGCTGGTGCCAAATAGCAAGTACCAGTGTGGTCTGGATGGCAGGGGCATCTGGAGAAAACACAGAAAAATCTCTTTAAAAAAAATAAAATATGTTAATTTCTAGAACATAGACGGGGTAGCTTTTGGGTGTGAAGACATAGGGTGTGAAAACAAGACCAAGAAAATAAGTGTCCTCACCACCTCAGAACAGGGTGCAAAAATGACAATGACATAGTATAGAAAGGGAGGTGAACACACAAGTATGAGATACAAAAAAAGTCAGAGCAGTGAAAAAGGAAACACTTCTTTCTACCTGTAGTGCGCGGGCAGCTAGGTATATGCAGGCACAGGCAATGGTCTCAGCTTGGAACCTCACAAACACATTTGTCCTCAGGGTGTCATTCATGTAGTTCCTATGGAGACAAAAAGCACATACGAAAAACACATAGCATCTTCTCTATACACCCCACCCACTCACACCCAGACCAGCATCATACAAATCACAACAGTGACATATTGTTTCAGTCAGAACTGCTCGAGTTTAATAACTGTGGCACCAACTCTAAATTCAGGAGTACAAATAGCTTATCAATTTTCTTGGATTTATTTCTAACAAGAGGCTTTTGTATTCCTGCAAATCTTTGAGAACTTTGTACCATCTCAAGTTTTTGGTGGTTGCAAATCATGCAAGCCTGGATTTTGGCCAGGAAAGGTGATGTAGACCCAGTTTGTCTATGAAATTGGCCTTGATGGGTAGGAAATAGCCACATATGTTCATGTCAGATTGTGCTGAAGTGAGACCAAGAACTCTATTGCATAGGTCCCAAGACACCAAATGAGTGACCGAATCAAGTTATGCAGTTTAATCTGAAAGTAAAGTGTGACTTGTTTAACTTTGTCCTTCTCTCTCAGGGGCATCCATAGTAGTGGTGTATGTTTGTCACATATAAAGCAGACACAAAAATAGGTAATAGTCCACAGAAGAACCATCAAGAACATTTTTACCATACTATGGACTGAAAGCAACTCCCCACCCTATAATAATCCAGACAGGGACACATGCCTTGTATGGGGGAGCATGCAGACACACAGATGTACTAGGTTCAACTAGTATGAAAACTATTTGCTACTTCCAGATCATTAGACCTGAGAGAGCAGGGAGAGATAGCACATATGGTGGGATGCACGACAGGTTAGTATTTTGGGGTCAGGTGGCACTGGCACAATGCGTGTGAGGCAATGATACAAACACTGGTCTAATACTCTGAATTAGATTACATTTCAGCATTCACAATGGCTGGAAGGTTCAACTGGAAAGCAGTGACCGTTGTTCCACTAAATTATTAATCAAAATAGGAAAACTTTCAGGCAATACTCAAATTTCACTCAACGTTTCCCACCCCAATTACACTATATGGCTGTGTGAGGCTGTCTAAACTGCTTTATGAGTAACATAGCCCTGAGGACTGAGGAAAAGTGAAATCACTGTGCTACAAGACAATTTCCAGACATGCCAGTGGGTTCTCTAGGACGATGGGTGAATGAGATTAGCCATAGATAGGGACACAAAGAGCCTTGATGTGAATCAGGCATGTCAAGGGTGGTGTGAGCATCTATGTCCCTAAGAGACATAGAGGTCATACAGACAACAAGTGTGGTAACAGAAGTATGATGGTACAAGCCCCCGATCCACACTAACTCCACACTGATTCCACCAAGACTATTATTACAGCAAACGATGACCAGCGGAAAATACAAACAGGCGTGTCAAAGCTATGTAACTACCTTTCTACAATGGCAACATTGACCCATTAATTACTCATACTAGAGCTAAAAACCAATAGAGGTTTGGTGGAGGTGAAGCATTGATGAAAACCTGCCACACACAGGGATTGCTTCCAGTTTGAACTGGGCTTTAACAAATGACCTGTCCTGAACTTTAGCGGGTCACTGTGAGACTACTATGTCAACGCTACTAGATAACACATGGTCGTTGGATTCTGACTGCTGCGTGGGCGAGACAGGTCCTTGGAGGCAAAGTCTGAGAGCTGGATCAGCCTGTAAGACAGACACACGTCTGGACACCACGTCAGTTGGGGACAGGACACAGTATACTACTGTATATTTTTTTTTTAAAAGCAGGTAACTGGTAAAAAAAAAAGAAAAGTCATTCTGTCCTGTCTAAGTTTACTTCAATGCTGCTTGCAAGTAAACTAGGAAAAAAAATCAGAACGCAAATACATCTAAAACTACTTGACAAAAATATGTATAACAAATTGAAACCTTGGTAGCATAACCAAAAAATACAAATCCTTTTGGACACCCAAGAGAAAACAAGACGATGTTGGCAGTTGGGAAAGGCCCGCCCCCTTCAGTGAATCTCGGCACTGGGATTGGCTGTCTGGAGAAGGGCAGCCAGCCAATGGGGGGAGCTTCCTGAGGTCATGTGGTTGGAGGAGGCAGAGTTCAGAGGTTCTTTATGTGACTTACCAGCATGGACTACCCTTTAATCAAAGAGTAGAGAGAAAGGACAAAGTTAAACCAAGTTCCCTGGGCACCACAAACCAAATGACTTAAAAACAAAGCCATGTAAGGACAGACAAGAGACTGAGACGCAAAACAGGTTGGCAATCAAACAAATTGCTCCATCAGAGAAAAAAAAAAAAAGAGGTGGGGGGGTTACATGGAGTGGGGTAATGTCGCAGGCAGACCTGGGCAAAATGGTTGTTGAATGCCTTTCAAATATGTGACTTAAAACACAAGGGGCACTTGATTGGCGGTTATCTGGCAGGTGATGTTTCCACATTTGGGGCTGTTCCAAGTCCTTAGCAGATGAATCAAGTACTCCTCGACTGCTTCAACTATTTGAAACTCTTCCAACTATCTTTAGCCCAGGTCTGGTAGCAGTTCTTGCAGACATGACACAGGTTGCTGCTGCTGTGAGTGTGTAAGGGGGTTCAGTGGAAGACTAAGAAAGAACTTACCAGGCAGTCTGGACCAGCGTTTGGTTCTTTTCACATTCCAGGACTTGAAGGTACATGACAATAATCTGTAATGATAAAATGGTGACATGTTAAGCAACGACACACAGTAAAACAGGTTCAGGTGTGTGTAATTGTTCAACCTCTAGCCTGTTCTGAGAAATGAGAACATTCCGCCACAGCCGCTTCCTGTCTGAGTCACATGTGAATAGGAGAACAAACTAAGCTTCAACAACTGAACTACAATGTGCGATAACCACACCTAAACTATGTGATGGTGCTCTGTTGCTCAACTGAACCGAAAAGTGTGTGCGGTTGCAGTTTAAGTGTAGCGAAGAGTGAAACTCACCTTGTGTGGATGCTTGACGTGCACACAGAAGCCCAGCTCCTTCAGGATCCGCCGCTCTGCTTTGATCACTTGGTTTTTGGTATTTATGTAGTTCTGATCAAGTATCAATGAACTTGCACTCCTAGTTTATAAAGGAATCAAAACGAAATAAAAAATTTGAAATCCCCCCTTTCAAAATGAAGAGACAAAGAAAGTGCCCTTCTGCCTTCTTGCACTCTTTTTCTTTTTCCCCTTTCAACCAACTAAAAGCAACAGGTGCAACTGTTTGCATGTCTGACAGTTTTTGGGGGGTTTGTGGACTCCTGTGGTTCCAGTGGAAGCTTTTGGGCTCTACAGACAACTCTCTGCCGTCATTCACCGTGCATTAGAGCTTTAATAGAAATATCAACTCAGGTCACCACCAAAATTATTGGCAAAACAGTTCAGATACAAGCACAGATCTGCAGTCTTCATTCAAACTTCACCTTTATCTAAAAATGTGGAACTACCATAATAAGCTATTCTGGTACCGCTTCCTCGCCTATCCCAACGACTAGGTAATAACAAAATACATGATACGGACTCTAGACATTGCTTCAATTCTTTAACAACGAGTACTTGTCTTAATTCTAGAGACAACTTAAAAACATCCAATCCCAAAGAAAACACATCAAAAACATACTTTAACCTTTTCTGATGACTACATTTCTATCTTCAGATAGAACATCTTTAAAGACTAACATACAAAATCGACCTGATGCATTTGAACTAGACTAAACAAACGTGCTCTAGTGCTATTCAAAAACAGATTATGTTGCTGTAGTTAGAAAGAAGCAGCTCTGTAGTTGGAATGCTAATACCAGACATGTATCGCCTCGGCCTCGAAGGGAGTTTCTGTGATGCATTATCTGGTGTAAAACTTGGAAATTCTTCTCCTACACCATTTGTGCACTCTACGTCACATTATCAGATGTAGCTACAACAACAGATGTAACAATAAAATAATAAAAATCCCTCTAGATTTATAAGTTTAACTGCAACCAAAACAAATTCAATGCCAATCATAAACTGTAATAATAGTTTGTGATGATTAAAACTTTAGCTTGCTAACAAAGACCAAACACAACAATAGACGCAAATGTAACAACAAACATGTCTCAAATCTGAAAGGTCTGTATAGTAATATATGTCACGGTACACAATATAATATTCAAATGTGAGTTATTGTGATGCTTAAACACCGGTATGGGAAACACAATATCTTTCATGCCCTAACGCAGCATTTCTTACAAGCACTCTTGAACAATCAACTAAATTCCTATTCAACAAAACTAGGATACATGCACTGACCATGAACTAAAAACTGATATCAAGCGTAGCCTACACCGAGTGCCCTCATGAAACATTCCAACAGCGACAGACAGAGTGATATTCCTATAAAAGCCATGAATGACAGCTTGTGAATGGAATTCTGCTCTTCAAGCAAAAATAAAATGCACGGTGTGGAGCAGTCAGAGAAGAGAACTACATTACCCAATGGTCCGCAGATAGACGGACAGATACCCAAAGCTTAAGATTGAGCCACAGGAGTCCTCAAGGTGCCCGGGGGCCCAGGACCTTCGGCCAACCTGTCATCCCCGATCCCAGTGCCCCGCGGTGGCTCAGACCACGGGCGTCTCCCACGGGAAGGGGGGTGGGGTGGGGCTGGGGGAGAAGCGACACCCCATCGCTCATGGTTGTCATGCCGACTGCTTCATCTTTACGTACCATTCCACATCACCCAGGCTTTGGTAAATGTAGCTGGTCGCTGTTAGTTGGTTGCAAGGGAAAAAAGAAGCCAAGTTAATGCCAAGGTCTAAAGTAGGGAAATGAACAGATTTCTGTGACGACAAAGGCACACAGGTGAAGCGTGTGAGCCTTGTCTTACAGTACCTAAGATGCAATGCTATTTTTAAAATTACATTTTGGTTGTGATGTAAATTTCACCAGCATCTCGTCAAACTTAGTTTTTGTGTGTAGATAACAATTACACTTCTGAAACTACCAGTGAAGAGGAAACTGAAAAGCTTTAAAATGGTTTAGAGTACACGGATAAACAGAGGAGCACTTTCACATCAACAAAAAACATTATACAACATTGGAAAAACAAAGCAACAAATGCAATGCAACATTTTCAATACAACGCAAACGGTAATCATTATTTCCAAACAGAGAAGACTGTTGATTCCAGGTCGGTGCTTACCTTTTGCCTCTAATCTGTCGTAGATGGTGAAACACATTGATGACGTCTCTTATCCGCCGTGGTGCTTCTTCAATCTTGGAGGCCAAATTGACACAAGCCATGGCAACAATCTGGAAAGAAAACACCCCTGGGGATTTAGTAACCATCTGTGACCAAGATCACCTATACCAGGGTGCCTGCAAGTTTCATCAAGTTAATGTTAAGAGTTTTTGGAACTCTGTTAATTCAAGACGATTTTGTAATTGGGAAAAACGTGGAAATTGAAACAATTCTATACCTATCAGCTATGGGGCTGGAACTAGTTTCAATTATCAGTCCACAAAGAAATGTAAGGCCTCCGGAAACTGCTCAAAAATTGAAATCGCTATTCTAAGTGTTCTCGACACCCCCAACGCGATGAATATAAATACAGCCACCCTGGATACTTGAGTGCAACGTAATCCACAATATGGCTGCCCCAAACGTAACTACAACGTATGCTATGCCATCATTACCATGCTAACGTTAACCTAGCAAATAGCGGCTTGAAAAGCCACTGAATTAACGTTAGATTTGCGTTAACTTACCTCAAAACTGTGCTTGACGAAAGACTTGGAATAGAAAAACCGATGAAAGAGGACTTGTCCCGTTGCCATTGCCACCTGAGGAGAAAGAAAATTGGACAACATGACGTCTGTACGTTAACTGGTTTAAGCTAACCTCACCTTACACAATAGACAGTCGCCATTTTAACTCTACCACGCTAACGTTAGTCAAAGAGCTAACATTAGCTACCTACCATTAGCTAGGCCTTGACTTTTTACGGACTACAAAGACATGTCAAATGTGACTAGTTATGTAAGAAACACAGATATGAGGTTCGGGTTTTCAGCTATCTCTGAATGTTTACCTGGGGTAACCGAAGAAGAATTCCCGCCGACTGAATCAGCTCACATCCCAGGATCCGAAGGTCGGTCTCCGTGTTCAGGTCGAGGCCATCGACCATCGACGGCGTCGGAGAGAGCCTTTCTTCTGGTATAAGTGAGTTGTCGATCGTAAGGTATACCTCAGAGTAAACTTTATCACCGATTAGAATACCATCGTTGTTTGTGGATGTATTGGAAGATGCAGAGAGAGGACCTGCGGCCATCTTCGCCCGAGAAACAGCAGTTACAACGCAGCCGAGAAGCGAAGCTTAGCCAGCTTCTTCGAAACAACGACGGTGCGGAGGGGTGACAAAATACGTGACGTCACTAGACTTTCGAAAGTAACAAGAGTTGGTGCACCTCCGCCATGGTAAAATAGGTCCACAATACTGTATCGATGAAAAAATAAAGCAAGTATATCGTTTATTTGCTCACAAACTCGACTGGAATAAAACATTTAATAAAATCATGATTCTTTCTTTATCTTATTCACCTATCTGCAGATTGCAACAGCAAACAGATGTAGACCTGAAAACAAGTTAAGTACACAATACACAGTTGAAGGGAGATACATTAACAATTACAGTTAATCTGATATAAGTATGTGTGTACTAATGCTTCCTTTAAACGTTCCTCGAAAGCTCAATTTTCTGAGTACTAGAATCAGAAACGCCACTTCTTGCCAAGTTGAGTGCTGGAAATCATAACAAAATAGACCTTGACCTTGTTTTATTTTAGAAATGATTTATTTATTTTAGACGCGTTGTAGTCCTGCAGAGGTAGAATGGATAGCAGTAAATGTAAAAAGGCATCTAACTGATGTTTTAATTAATTTATTATTCAGTAATTGTTGACTAACACATCACCTTTACCATCACTTGTTGACATGGCTTCCATGCTCTTTGCCCGCTGAATGTCACACTTCGGCAACTCAGGTGTCATAGAAAATTCCCACTTTCCCAATATTTTCAACTTTGTGGGGTGGTTCATGTACAATAAAAATCAATATCACCGCTTGCACTTGAAGGCAGCATCATACGGAAGCGTTTCACCACCGGTGACGTACATTACGGGAAAGTCCAGACTTTTTACCACTTACGTCGCGAACATATCCATCCGCCCATGCAATCACAGCACATGGGAAATTAAAGTGGACAGTAAGGCGAACGTGTACGCCTTACAACAAATACGTTGTATTTAATCAGTAAGTTGTTGATTTAACCCATTAAATCTACTGCAGACATGAAGAGTAGAGGTAGGCGAAGTGGTGATTAAAGTGACTTTGACACTGACTTTGTAAAATAAAGTGCAACTCAATGTCAAGTATACTGGTAATGTTGTGTTCACTGCCTTGCAGTAACTCCAAACAGACAGCAGGGAGAAGTAGAGACCCATTTGTTGAGGTTTCTGTTGAGCGACCCAACCGAAACGTGGGCTTCCTGGGGGTTAAAAAGACTTTGTGTTGTGAGAACTTATGTGCTGACCTTGGATTGGATCCCTATACAACAGCCTGACACTGCACAGCTGGCTGTATTGTTTGATGAGGTTTTTATTGCCTAGTGATTTTTCTTACACTGCCACAGATTGTGTGTATGTGTATGTGTGTGTGTGTGGGGGTGGGGGTAAATTAAGTTTAAAAAAATCTTTCCAGGTATACAGTCTCTATAGATTATAGACTGCTGTTATATGTGTGTGAAGCCATGCACTTAAGCATTTGAGGCTGTATGTGTGGGGTTTATGGGATACACACACACACACACACACACACAGTTACCTTCATCAGTTTTACTAACATGCCACATGAGATGGTAGACTGAGGTCTCATTGTCCCTCCTGTCATTAACCAACACCTACAACCAGCACCTCCGGCCCGTACTTACGCAGTTACCACGGCGACAAGAACACTGAGCATTCTTTCTCTGGTTGCCCGGGTGACACTAATTATAGGGTGTGGGAGGGCTCACGGGATGGCAGAATTCCGGAACAGCCATAACGACGTAGGAGAGAGGCGTTCAGGGACGCCCAATGACGAACAAGGGCTTAGTTATACACACACGCCACTCCCTAGAGTGTGTGTGTTTACGAGCAACTCACACAGATTCCCCAGGGACACGTGTGCATGCCTGCCCTGCTATGATAATTACTGCAAGGCGATCACGCTCCAAATATGTATGCATGGCATGTGTGTGCGTTTGTGTGGGGGCGTCCGTTAGGGGGTGGAGTGAATGTAAACGTTTCAAATGACTCCTCTATAAAAGTTAGATCAAAACGTCATTCACGTCAGCAGAATGCGTCGTTAACGTCGTGGGCCTGTCACGCACATGAAGATGTGGTTGAGACTTTTGAGGTCGAGAGTTTTGTGGAAACAATCGTATCCATTCAGGCATTCAACATATCTCTCACACACACACACACACACACACACACACACACACACACACCCGGGGGCTCTTTCTCAAACAGACCCACTCACACACACACACCCACATACAAACCAGGAAGGACAGCAGGTCAAGGGCTACAAAGCTAGGGCACGACCAAAGGCACCCACCCCCCTCCCCCAGTAAAAGAGCAGAGGGGAGTAGGAAAGAGAGCTGACTAGATAAAAAAGAAAAGAAAAGTGAAGGCTCAGCTAGCAGTGAAGTAGAAAGAGAGATATATATTCAAAGGGAATCGCTTATGAGGAACTGGGTCAGAGGGGTTGAATACCAAAAGAAGGCCAAAGAGATTAAAAGAATATTGACAGAGAGATAGACAGAGTTATATGTGTGTTCGGCAAAGATAAAGAGAGAGAGCGCAGTGTTTGTGTTGCGAGAGAGAGGGAGTGCGTGGTCAGTGCAGAGAGAGTGGAGAGTGTGTGTCAAAGGTGTGTGTGTGTGTGTGTGTGTGTGATGGGAGAAAGAACCAGGAGTGTGTGTTGGTGCCTCTCTGGCTGGCATAGAGAGAGGTGCTGCCTTGAAAGCCAGAGGACACGGAAGACATGCAGGTCACGGTGGGAGGAAGTGATGCAAGCTGTGAAGGGGATGAAAGAAAAGGTCAAAGGTCAGGAGTGCATCTGGAGTGAGAATGTGAGCAATGGGCGCGCTTGTCCACATTTGTGCCCGGACACGCACACACACATACACACACGTAAGGCCAACGCTCTCTCTCTCTCTCTCACACACACACACACACACACACGCATTCTGCCTTAGCAATGACCATAGATGCCCTTCAGTGACATTACATGATTACACACACACACACACACACACACACACACACACAATGAAGTCTCACGCAAAGAGCAAATATTCACACAAGGCCATGTCATTGAAACTATCACACACTCAGAAACTCAGGAAGGCAACAATGTGTCTGTTGCTAAGTACAAACCATCTTTGTTAAACCTCATGGCAAAAAAACAAACAAACAGAAAATGAAGTTGCAATGGCACAGAAATGTCCATTGTTCAGTACATCATGTCCACACGGATCAAGGTTATGTGCAAATACACCATATGTGTATGTTTTGGCAAATAGAGGAAACGTTGGCAGGATAAAATCATTATAGTTCCACCTTTGTGTGAACGCGCACGTTATTGTCTCAGGGAGAGAGGGAGGGGGAGAGAGAGAGCGAGAGAGAGAGAGAGAGACGGAAAAGCTTTCCATGTGTGTCAGTAAGCAGGGAAATTAGTTCCATACCACACACACTTCCAGCGTTTCTCCCATCGTGCCAATTCATCCCAAATGTAGAGGAGAGGAAGAGAGGGAGGGATGGAAAGACCTTGCATGGAGTGAATGATGTCAATAACACACAATGCCTAAGGGGAGAGGCGCTGGGTAATTGTGTGTGTGTATGTGTGTGTGCGTGCGTGCGTGTGTGTTTGTGCTTGCCTAACAGTTTCTTTGTGTTTGCCCGCCTTTTGTTTGTGTCCACGGGTGGCAAGGGATACGCTGTCATGCTCCTTAAGCCCTGCCCTTGTGACGGAGTGTGTGTGTGTGTATCTGTGTGTGCGCTTGTCTGTGAAATCCTGTGCGTGCCAGCGAGACCAGCGCGTGAGTTTAGCTGGGACTTCCTGTGTGAGAAAACAAGTGCATGTCCGTGGGAGAGTGTGTGTGTGCGTCCAGGGACCGTGCTTGGTACATGAACAGGAATGAGCAGTCTCGTGTTATCAAGTGTCTGTGTATGTGTGCCGTCTTTCGGGGGTCGGGGCGATTAGACAACGACACCGGAGAGTGATGACGGACTGAATCCATCGCTGGTGGAAAGTATCTGTTTGGTGTGTGTGTGTTAGTGTGTGTCATTTAAAGTCTCTCCTTCCTCCCCATCACTAAACTGACCTTATGTTTGACTTCTCTCATTGTGCTGCTCGCTCTCAGTTTGGGCAGCGTCCCCTCTCTCCTTTCCTCTCCCACTATTGCCCCACCACCATTCCAGGACTCCAAACTCCTCCTCCCGTCCCTCCCCCGGCCTCCCCCTTCGTCTGTGCAAGGAGGGGCAGGTCGGAGTGCGTTGCGGGGGGTTGAGGAGCGGGTAAGGGGTACCCGGGCCTGGCCATGGGGACGGGAGCGCTCGTTCCCCGGGGATGCGTGCCTCTCCGGGGGGTATGGACGAGGCCCGGAGGAACCCAGGTGAGACACTACGGGTCGCAGCCCGAGGAGCTCCTCTCTAGCCTGGGTAAGAGCAGTGGTCAGCTCCCCTCTCTCCTCACACTCCCTCCTCACCGTCTCCTGGAGTAACGCCACCTGGAGTGGGGAGAGAGAGATATCCATCTTAACTCATTTAATCTAGTACTGAGTCTTAAAATCAAATTTTTCTTTAAAAACAAATCTGCCAAATCTTCGCTTGTTTCCAAAACAACTTTGAAGAATTTTCTTGAATCAAGTGTAATTTTCTTGATACTAACGGAGTGATATGCCTTATTCTGCCTTGTTTCTAGAAAATAACTGAATCAAGTGAAACTATATTGAAAACAAGTGGATATTATTTCAACCCATTGTCAGAATTTTTAACCTCTTTTAAGAAAATGATGACTTTAAGATGGAATATGATATTAAATGACTTGTTAAGATGGACATTTCTTGCACTGAGGGAGAAAGTGTGAAGCTGAGGCGATAAAACATAATGTGGTTGGAGAGCTAAAAAGAGCTGAGGAGAGAGACACTTACAAAGACAAAGAAAGAAAACTCTTATTTCAATGTAAACCGCATTTTATCCCCGGTGTGAGGAACTCAATGACATCGACAGACTGGCACAGTCGAAGGGACTCGGTCAGCGAAACCCACACAGACAAGCAGCTCCAACACAGTCACAGCCATCCAGGTGTAATAGCCGGTTGTTTAGAGAGTGTACAGCCCCCACAAACATGCACGCGCGCGCACGCACACACACACACACACACACACACACAGTACTCTAACTTCTGAAACAGGGTCACAGAGACATCACCATCCACATAAAGGCGTTTGGTAGGTCACTGAGACCTAGATGTACCTTGTAAAGTAAAAAAATAATGAAGAGAATTGCACAGTATGGAGGAATGGTCTGTAAAAAAAATAGAGCGAGAAAGAGAGAGAGAGAGAGAGAGAGCTATGGCTACTTTTATCAGTATTTCTAACCATTGTGTTCACTGCAGTCATTGCATCCAGGTAAAGAGCAATACAGACATACACACCAACATACAGGCGCAAAGAGAGATCCAGATATAGCCTACATACAGACGCAGATAGAGAAACACACACACACATATATATATGCATGCACAAGTACACACAGACACTCACACGCTGCACAACAGACACATGATTCTCCACCATAACGGATAGTGTGATATCTTCAGAGGCCAGGCTATAGTCTGTGTGATGTTGTCCACATCTGGTCCACACTGGAACTGTCAAACTGACTTACAGTGCCACGACTTTAAGCTTTAACACGACAGATCCCGTCTCTTTTATAATTCTCCCCCCAAGAGTTTACAGTCGCCGACGCTGGGAGGTCAACATTTGATAGATTATACTGTTTACATTTTCAGGTCGGGCCTAATGAGTAATAGAGCCTCTCTCACTGAACCCGGTCTGATTAAAACAAACTAGTGCGTGTTGTGTGAGGGCCAGACAGAAACAGGCAAGCAGCTCACTTTAGTTCCCAAGCCAGAGTTTAAGAAAGGCAGCACAGCTATTCATAGCATTCTCATGATTTTCCATGCATTTCCTACCAGTATGGCACATTGCCATAAACACTGCTCAATGGCTCGTTTAATTACAAACATACGCCATCTGAATGGTTTACATCCCTGCAACCATCTGCCATTTGATAACAGACATGTTGTTTGCTTCTCAAGATGGTTGGGTAATGACTAAATCAAATACTACAAAATTGAACGGATACTTTAAAAAAGATTCAGGCAGATGCCTTTTGGCGGTCTGCACTGACGTCCCTTTGACGAAAATCAATAGACTTCTACACAATCTCAGTCATTTAGTCTCACATTTAATCACTTTATTTGAATTCCACCCTCAGATCCTCTTACATGGTTATATGTCATCAGTCTGTGATGTTCAATGCATTCCAGGAGTTATTTTGAAATTAAGTTTTGTAATTGACCTTTTGATAGTACGCACTTTCCCCCAACCTGCCTCGTCTACTTCTACTTCAGTTAGTGATTTCCTGCAAATGCCTTTTGACAAAGTATGCTTTTGTGCGTGTATGTGTGAGTGACACTGTGTATCCCATGTCTGTCTGTGAGTGCGTGTATATGTAGTTGCACCCATGAGGTTCTCAGTGCGTGTGTGTCCACATCTGGTCCTCTCTGAGGGGAAATCCCCTGATGATGGATGACATACACTAGTGTGTGTTTATGTTTGTGTGTCTTTACATGTGTCTGTAAGTGGCGGATTGGCCTAGCGGTTAGAGTGGCCAACCCATCACCGGAGGGTCGCTGGTTCAATCCCCGGCACCACCAGGAGGGCGTATTCCACCTGTGCAGCTATGGTGCCCTATGGTGCCCACCAACACTACCCAAGTGCCCTTGAGCAAGGCACTTAACCCCAAAAACTGCGCGGCTCTGACCTGAGCTGCATGTGCACTTAGGGTTATTCTTAAGTGTCAACATATGTGTATGTGCTTATAGGTTAATGTATAACGAGCATGCTGTATGCCATTGTGTAATATTGAGAGTGTGTGTGACACTGAGCACGCACATGTCAGCTACTTCCTTTCTGTATAACTGTGTGTGTGTGTCTCTCCATCCTGTCTGTTTATGCATGCGTGTGTTAGATCCTGCGTATCTGAGAGTGTGTGTGTGTGTGTGTGTGTGTGATGTTGTGCCTGCATGCTAGTCTAGCTGTAGAGAGAGACAGCCATCATTAGGGGCTCCCAGTAAGAGCAGGATTACAGGGCTATTAGATGGAAGTCACACGCAGACCCACAGAACCCCTGCTTTTAATCTAACCACTGTAAACCACATTCCAGTGGCAGCACACACACACACACACGCGCGCACACACACACACACACAACACATATAAACACACAAGAGAGACGCACATCCATGTACATACTGGCTCAAATGCAGATATGCGTAGACACATGCACATGCTCAAAAACAGAGACAAACTCACACTCAAAGGTCCAAATCAGCAAACATGTAGGCACGCTTATAGGCTTACATTAAGAGGGTCTTACAGAGACACTCAAACGCACTAACAAGCATGCATGCAAGCACACACACAGACACACACACACACAGACACACACACATATTTGACCTTGCGGTTGTGTGTTGCGTGAGCCATTGACCCCAGTGCTGTTGGTGGGAGGTTAAAGGTCAAATGTCTATTCCGCCAGACGGGGTGACCTTTTCCGCCTGTCTCCCTGAGCCTTTCTGCTACAAAGAGAGAGAGTGCGGGGGGAGGGAGACGGAGACACCGAAGCAGGGAGGGGACAGAGAAAGAAAGACGGAGGAAGTAGAGAGAGAAAGAAAGAGCCAGTGAACACAAAGAAAGGAGAAGAAAGAAAATTGAAGAAGAGCCTAATATAAAAGTAATGTTGGGGGTGGTTGCCGCAGTGGGGGAGGGGAGGGGGGGGGGGGGGGGGTCAGAAAGTTGACTTCTATAAAATGAGAGAAAGTGAGAGCCAGAGAGGGAGAGAGAGTCAGCTATATTCTGCAGCGCTTAATGATAGAGGTGCCTTGACATTGCAACAGTGTCTTGGCAGCAGAGGGATATCACAAGGTCGTGATCAAAAACCCTATTATCTCTCACCCTCAACGATCTATATACACACACACAGATCAATACCAACGTATAGAAAGAAAGGGATGGCGGGAGCATGGGTACGAATCAGATAAGAGGGAAGAGAGAGATTACTGAGACAGAGAGACAAAGAAAGAAAGAAAGAAAGAGAAGTTTGTTCAAAGTAAAGGTCATCTAAAGGGATTAGACTGATTGATCTGCTTGTCAGATGGGACAGTCCTCTAAAACGCCAGAGACAAAAAAGCTGAGAGTGGCGGTGCTGGAGGTCTGTGTCTGTGAATGACATAAAAGAGCATGTCAGCTGTGAAATTGGCATCGGGGCACCTTGAACTGGCTGAACCTATCTGGACAGGCACCCTGGGAGGGAGGATGGATCTAGACGGAGGGTTGTTGAAGAAGAAGAAAGAGGAGTGATGAGAGGAGGAAGAGAAGAGCGGTGGCGGTGACTTGAACTTATGGACCTGTCTAGACGGGATGGAAGCACGATTAGGAGACCAGGGAAGGCGGGAATGAAGGAAACAAACAAACAAACTGCTGTTTTGATCTGATTTTTAGGAGCATTTTTGGTCCTTTTAAGATTTGTTTTATTTTAATCCTAATATACCACACATTCCACTCCTCTTTCCTACTGCTGGAAGCTGGTGGGAGGCCTTACAGAAGAGCACGGTGCTGTTTTCCCTTCTCTGTGCCCGACCAGTCCGTCTTCCACCCCTCGTTAGTTGAGGTTTTTGCAATACTGGTTGTTTCATTTTTTGTTGAGGCAGTGATTTGTGTGGGGTTGACATTTTCTTCTACTGCTGGCTGCGTGCTCCCAACATTTTATGCTGCTTCAGGCTGTGCACTCGGTTGTTTTCTAATCAAAGTTTGTTCCATTTTTCTCACCCAGAACTCCCTGGAAAGAACCGCCTAGTCATAGGCTCTCACAAATCACCTAGTGGATATTTGACAACTTAACCAAAATGTGGTGAATGTGGTATTGGATTAGTAGAGACATCGAAAGAAAGTGGCAAAATAATGAACTAGACAAGTAAATAAGTGAAGAGGATTTAAAGGGATGGAATAGCAGGTTAAAGAGAAATGAGAAATTAAAAGATGGGGATGATGTGGGAGCTGAGCTAGCGGGCAGAAAACAGATGTGCATCATAAAAAATGAGGTGCTGAATTGTGTGTGACTGTGTGTGTGTGTGTGTGTGTGTGTGTGTCTGCATGTGTTTGTGTATTAGTGTCATAGCTTGGTCAGACAGCTGAGATGTGTCGTGACTGCAGCTTCAGACTGCTCCCCTTGAGACAGGTGCCCATGTGTCCACACACACACACACACACACACACACACACACGCACACGCACACGCACACGCACACGCACACACACACACACACACACACACGCACGCACATACTCACACAGCTTGTGCTCATCACTTTAGGATGTTCTCTTTCCTTTTTAAAATCTTTTTTATCTGACTCAAAATATTCATTCTCTGGGTCTTTCTTTCACTCATACACAGCCACACACACACACTTGCTGTTGCCTTCCTTCCTTCCTTCCTGCTCTTCACACGCACGCCCCCTTCCTCCCATCCCTCTGCATTTCTTCCCTCTTTTCACTTGTCCCTCTCACAATTTAATGCAGCTCCATTTGGACAGTGCTGGCATAGAAATCCATCACTGCAGAGTCTACTGCCAAAGCAAATATAAACTGTCTCTCTCGATCTCCCTCCTTCTCCATCTAAAACTCTCTTCTTCACGTCCTTCGTCCTTTGCCGTGACCACACACACACACACACACACACACACACACACACACACACACACTCACACTTAATTCAGCTTCCATTTGAATGGCACTGGCACAGAAATACACCAGTAGGTGACAAGTGACAACAAGTGGGGACATTTGAACACCATAGAAAACATGGGAAACATGTATACACACACACACACACACACACACACACACACACACACACCTCTTCCTGTAGTTCAGTGTTCCTCTCAGCCATTAGCTGTAGTTCAGCTGTAGTGTGGCTCAGCTGTAGCGCCTCCTGCTGTTGGGAGTGCTGCAGCTCCAGGTGACTCTCCTCTTCTCTTCTCCTCCTCTCCTGCTCCCTACTCCTCCTCTCCTGCAGCAGCTCCTCCTGCAGTCCTTGCACCTCTTGCTCTTTCTCCTCCAGCTAGAGATGGGAGAAGTGAAAAAATATCCAATTTGTGGGTATTTATATTTTCTGTTTATTTCAAATGATTAATAAGAAACGTGTATTTATATGGTATATATGTTTTGTCAAAAAGTATGCAATGGTTAGAAACAGCAAAGACGGAAGGGGGAGGACATGCAACAGCCAGATTAAAAGCCATGACACCTTAGCCCACTGAGCCAGTCTTCATCAGTCTGTTTGTTTATTTGTTCTTTCATCTGTCAAACGCAATGAAATCTCAGACGCCACTAATCAGATTTTGGCAAATCTTGCAGAAATGATGCATCTCACCACTCCATTCTGGCACAGCAAAATAACACTGATTCGTCCAAGGGGTTGCTAAAATTACAGGTCAAAACAAGGTGACATATTTGTTACTGATTGGCCCGGAAGGGGGCATTTACAGGGGACTGCATGTTTACTATTGTCTTCTCTATATTTGGTAATGGGAGGTGGATGGGAAGTTGCTAAAGAGGTTGAACTAAAGGGGGTTGACCCCCGTAGAGGGGGTCAACCCCCTTTAGATGGTTGTATGATGTAAACTCATTAGTTGCAAGTACTTGGTTAGTACATTTGTCATCTGTTGGGTCTACTGAGCAACTTCCTGGTGCTTTGGTTGTTATTCATATGCTATTTTGTGGATATATTTTTTGGTTGCGTGGCCACAGTAAGACCCCTATTCACCCATTGTGTCATTTTCTTCTGTTGCTCATTGTGTCTCGCTCCCAGTGTCTGGATACATAGAGGCTATATCTGAAGTCTGACAGAGCTCTCTCTCTTTACTCCCCCCCACCACCAGCCAACACACACACACACACACACACACACACACACACACACACACACACACACACACACACAGTGACCCTAGTGTCCTGACATTGTGTGTGTATGTCTCCCTCAGAAGTCTTCAGCATCACTTCCACATCAGTGGAAACACAACCCTGAATATAGCTTCTACCACACACACACACACACACACACACACACACACACACACACACACACACAGACAAGCACATACATTTATCAGACTCCTGGCCTTAAAAGCCTGGAAGGCAGACAGACATGGAGAAAAGACTGACAGACAGACAGATGGACGCAAAGAGAAGTGAAGCGGGTAGAAAGACAGAGACAGAATGAAATGGAGACCGAGAAAGGGAGGGAAAGCAATAAGCATGAGTGAGTCAGGGCGTGAAAGAGAGTAAAATAAAGAGATATATGCTTGGTGAAGCGTGTGCTCCCTATCATATTCCCTGCAACCTCAGAATGATGTGCTGTATCTCTACATACATTTCTTTTTCTAGTCTCCAAGTCACCTCTTCTGATGTCTTTCTCAAAGTACAGTGGATGAAAGATGTAATGGAATGCAATGGAATGGAAAAGGGATGAGATAGGAAAGTGAAAGAGGAGAAAATGGAGAAAAGAAAAAAGATGAGGAGGGTTGAAGGAGAGTTATATTATCTTCTAAATATAGGGATGCTGTATATAACATATTTTACCTACTGTGACCTTATATATTACACTTTATTATGTTATGTTATGTTATGTTATGTTATGTTATGTTATGTTATGTTATGTTCTGTGTTTAGGACATTTTCAACCAATAGATAAGCACCTTCCTCTGAAGCTGTGTGCTGTCTCGCTGGTACTGCAAGAGCAGCAACTGGCTCTTCTCCCTGTCAATCATCTGCTCTAGCACCACCTCCCTGTGAAGCTCCTCCCTCTGCTCCCTCAGGTGCAATGCATTCTGGGTCCTCTGGTCCTCCAGGGCAGCAGCCAACTATAGAACCAATATAAGTTCACGCAAGCATACACACACACACACACACACACACACACAGACACGCACACATGCATTTTCTTGCTCTGTGACTCAAGATCATAAAATATACTTTAGTCACATCAAACACTTTATATATTGGGTATATTTGTATACTCTAAATCCGGACTAGCCCACATGCTAAACTCTGTCTCTAATTCAGAGCTCTAAAAGACACTGAGAAGTGTTTTTTTCATGATATAAAGAGGGAAAAGAAGGGTTGGCCTTGCCCTGTATATCTTGCTCATTAAAATAGATTAGTGCTTTTTAGTGTGAAACACATTGTATCTTAAGTATTGGGAACTCTTAGTAGAAATGCTGTCTTACCCACACTCTACCCTCTCTGTTTGATCTAACCCCTAAAAGACACTTTGAGAAATGTGTTGGGTCAGACCATGTTTCTACATTAAGGGATGTAGAAACATGGTCTGACCCAACCCCAATGTCTCTGTTTAGTCTAACCCCTAAAGATGACCTTGTTTCTTTTTACAATATATGAAGGGGAAGTTGGTTATGCAAACCCTTGTCACAGAGTGTAACAATGATGCTGGATGCTGTGACTGGCACAAGGCCTTGTCACTAAGCTCTGGCAGTGGAAAATTCAATTGTTGGGAACATAAAATGCTACTTTTGGCTGTTAAGAGAGTGGGGCCTAAGAGGCACGTAACATATTTTTAGTCAGGCTTGGCCAAGGCCACCTTGGTTTCTTTCCACCAGCAACTAGAGATCAGACAAACTGCGTGTCAGGGCCATGGGCTGGGATGACTGTGACTGTTAGGGTGAGTTTTGTGTATGTGTGCATGTGTGTGTGTGTGTGTGTGTGTGTGTGTGTGTGTGTGTGTGTGTCTGAGTGTGTGTTTGTTTGTGTGTGTGTGTTTGCTTGTGTGCCAGTGCGTGCAAGTGTGAAAGAAAGACAGATAGTGCTTGTGGGTGTGAGAGAAAAAATTGAGAGAGATGGCATATGAAAATGTGTATATTTGACTGTGTGTGTGTGTTATGCTTGTGGTTTGTGAGACTGTATGAAAAACTTGGATTGCGTGTGTTGGATCAAATGAGAAAACACCACTTCCTCCTTGCTGAGCGAATGTACGTGTGAGGAGCAGGAGTGGTTTGTGTGTGTGAGTGTGTGTATGTACATCCTTTGTGTGTGTGTGTGTGTGTGTGTGTGTGTGTGTGCATACACAGCTGCCATCTGTATTTGTAAATGTGTAAGAGAGTGACCACTTCCTTTCCATGGGTATGAATCTGTGTGAGGGTCAGGAAGCCAGAAGGAACAATATGTGTGTGCGTGCGTGTGGGCAGGTGGGACTCGTCCTAGTGCATATATCTGTCAGGCCTGTACATGTATGTTTTTGTGTTTGTGTTTGTGTGAAATGTGTGTGTCTGTTCATCTGTCCTGTAACACGTACTCTAACTGTACTCTATGTATGTGCCATTTGTATGTTTGGTGCTGCGTGTGATGTTTTTGGGAGCTGAAGGACTTCCTCTTTGTAGTGCCATGCCAGCAATCCTCGGTGGCACACCACTACAAAAACATCCCACATGCACTGAAAACTGTACATATGCATACATTTGGAACAGAATAGAATAGAATAGACTAGAATAGAAGATAAATTGTCCAACTAGGGCAAAGACAATTTTCCAACCAATTCTATTCTCAGTCCCTCCAGGATTTCATGTGTTTCATGTGTTTTGTGATTATTGCGACCAGAAATGATTCATTGTTTAACGGGTTCTCAAAAATTGAGATGCAGTTTGTGGAGTTTTTGGGATATTTGCAGTAGAATTGCGGGAATTTGTGAAAATCACAAGTCAAGGGAAAAAATGGTACCAAAAATTGGATTTTTATAACTGCCTCCCATTTAGAATGAGTCATATAAGTACAGGCTCTATATAATCACTTGCTGTGATAATAAGCGTAGCCCTATTGGGTATCACAGAAACTAATGGATGTGTTTTAGTGCTCATCCTAAAACATTTCCATTAGTTTCAATACATGGGTGCAGCAAAAGGAAATATTTGGCTAAAAATAATGGCTAAAGCCCATTTATTTTCTTTATCATTTGAGCAGCCTTGAGGGAGTGGCCCAGTCTCTTCTCAGAGTAAGGCTAGACCAGTTAGCTCACCCCAGCTCAGGGCTCCTATCTGGGTAGTGTTGGCAGCTGCGTCCCCTAGTCCTATGATGATGCCCCACATCAGATCTGGATATCCCACCATAATAAACTATTATACATTGTGTATACGCTGCTTGCCCAAACTCGGCATCTATTGCACGCCCAACCATCCTGGTAGGTGGATCCCTCGCTGAGTAGCCCCTCCCAAGGCTTCTTCCAATTTTCCCTATAAGGTTTTGTGGGAGTTTTTCCTCATCCTCTGTTGAGGGTCCAAGGCTGGAGGATGTCGTGTACTAACCATTTATTGTTTCACATGTTGGGCACTGTGAAGCCCTTAGAGACTGTAACGGTGATTAAGGGCGATACAAATAAATGTGATTTGATGTCATTTGAATTTGCTTGGATTCCTCAATAAATATACCTTAATAGTTCTACCTTCAATTCAACATCAGCACAGTAAGCACCAAATAAAATCAGTCCATTTGGATTTTGTGTTCTGCTAAGAGTATACAAACCAAAGGCTTACGATATATGAAAATTATAATAATGCAGGTTAAATAAAAGACAAAGTGCACTCAGCTACAGCTGTAGGAGTGAATAAAACTCACATGTGAAACTGCAACTCACTTTCCTCTCAATCATGCTCCATCTCCTTCCTCAAAAGCTTTTTTTGTTTCTTGACGTATTTGACCATTTAATGTGAAAAGTGTGATGATGGCCCAAAATTTCAAGTGCTCTGTGGCCATTTCATGCTGAAAAATTGCAGTCATTTTGCAAAATTGAAAGGTTTTGGAAATATTGAATTTGCATTCATTACTGTGATTGTAAAATGGAGGGTCAGAATTTCTATTCTATTCTATTCTATTCTATTCTATTCTATGTGTACAGTTGATGCTGTGTGTGATGTTTTTTGGGAATCTTCCTCTTTGTACTGCCGTGCAAACAAACCTCAGTGGCTCACCACCAGACAGGCAGACAGGAGAAGAGAGACTGCTACACTGTTTGACTAATAAAAGACAGATTGGTTTGGGTGGGAGTGAGTGTGTGTGTGTGTATGTGTGTGTGCATGCATGGGTGTATGCGTGTGTGTGTGTGTGTCAAAGAGAGCTTGTGCATGTGAGCATGTATGTGTGTCTTCATGCCTGCCTGTCTGCCTGTGTTTGTATGTATTTATGTATGTGTCTATTTTAACCGGTGTCAAACCGACTGGTGGTCTCGGAGCGTCATAATCTCGTCCACATTGCATGTCTTGGGATCCTCCCTGTTAAACTCTGGTGAACTGTGACAATGGCTTGGATGCTGTCCTAGACATCTATTTACTCCAAGACGCTGGAACCAAATGTCAGCCAACCCTAAAGTGATACAATCTCAGGCATTAAGCGTACTGAGTAATGTTTTGACTTGTTTAGGTGCTCTTCTACTGTAGAAGCTACACTGTAAAAACTCAACACATCTTTAATCAATGTATATAGATGAGTTTGTCAGTTTCACCTTACAATTGCTAGCTATCAGCTTCAGAACGTCTAATTATGAGTTTGTGTCTTGTGAATTAGGAGTTGAAAGAACAGCCAAGCATTCACTAAACTGATCACATTTAAGTTTATGAAAAAGCTTTTTAGCATATTACCCAGCATGCACTGCATTTGAGTTAACTCTCCAGAGACCCTTCCTTCTTGTTTGCATAAAGTTATAGGATGGAGATTTACTATGTAAGTGTTTTATGTGAATCATAGGTGAGCTTCTGATCACAAAGTGAAAAGCATAACCGTGATGAAAATTAGCATCCATTTCAATCGATAAACACTTGTCAACATGACCAGACATGAGAACGTTGACCCAACTATTCTACTACTACTAGTTCAGTCAACTTGCAATTTCAAGGCAGCAAGGAAACATATATTTTTAAGTTGAAGTGCCTTAATATTCTTTGCAGTGTAGTAGAAGAGAAACATGGTGTCTGTACCATATAACAGATAATTACTGTTACACGTTCGGCATTTAGCTGACACCCTGATCCAGTGTGACTTTCGCCATGTGCAACAGTGGAAAAGGTCAGTATCATAATCGCAAGCTACAAGGCAAAGAAAAGTGTCAAGGCCAACAATGCACTTCTAGTAGAAAGAAAATGGTGGGTGAACAGGAAACAGATTTTGGACACAGTGACGGGACCAATGCATATGGATCCATTTTTATAATCACATTTAAAATAACAATAATTTATAATAAAGATAAAAAAGGTATCACACAGTAAATTTTGAGATGAGCACCCTCAGGTATTTTTATTTTTTTATTTTATTTTACAGCCTTACTTTACTAGTTTTATAGCATTTATTTTTATTATTATGATTATTATGATTATTATTATTATTATATAATCACCTCTGATGCCAGGTGCTGTCTGGAGTCCTCACGCATCTTGGTCAGGGCTCTGCCATGGGATTCTATCATATGTTCACTGTCAACACACACACACACAAAGAAAATACAAGCAATATGAGTGCTCAGACCGTGCACACACACACGCACACACACACACACACGCACACACGCACACGCACACACACACACACAGGACTCAGGATCGCCACTACATTGAAAACCAGTGTGCTAAAAAATGTAACAATGACCTCAATGATATTTATCACTATAAGACATTAGCTCTCCTTATCATTATAGCCCCTGGAGCACAGAGAGAAGCATTGAGGTGTTCTCTAAAATGCCTTACTGCTCAGCTCCCAAGCCAAAAAATTAACAATTACAATTGCGTGCTGATTCTTAATGGAATAAAGACATTTGATTTATCCAATCTTGCAAATGAAATGTCCACTTCTGAGGCATATTCAGCATCTGATAAGATAAATGTAGCATATTTCAAATAGTTCAAATATATGAAACCATGTTCAAATGGAAACGTTGCCCCAGGAATAGCTGATTCCCTTATTTAACATAGCAGAGGGATGCAGTCTTCCATCTGTTTCTAAAACCATTTCTATTCACCCCTAAGACTCCCATATGAGACCAAATTACAGCTTTGGCCTCTGGGGTTTCACAGAAGTCCTTCTGTGCCCTTGATGTACAAGCAGAGACACAGACAAATAAGAAAATACAAACAAACAAACAAACAAACACAAATGCATGCATACACACAAAGTGTCAGAGACACAGACATGCACCACAAGCAACTGACACACACACACACACACACACACACACACACACACATATGTACATTAACCAACGTCACACCAGCACTTTCAGCAGTTGAATAGTAAAGTAACTAAGGAACATAGGAACATCATATCTATAACTGTCACGATCCATCAGGAAAAATGCTCTGATAATATTTTCACATTTATTTTTGATGATCTTCTAAGTATGTCAGGTTGTATAAAGAATATTAAAAGAGAACACTCCCTTACTCTGTCTCTTGAGAGAGGGAGAGAGAAGGAGATAGGGGGAGAAAAAAGACAGAGAGAGATGGGAAGGGAAAGAAAGGGAGATGAGAAGGAAAGTGAAGCAGCAAGGGAGGGAGAAAGGGAGATTGAGAGTGTGACAGATGGAGAGATAGCTGGAGGGAGGAAATTCTGTCCATTCGTTGATCTTTTTTCCAAATATAATGTATCATTTCAGCAGCTGGTCGGGGCGATAAGATGTGAAGCAGCATAAATCTTAGATAGCAGCAAAACATGAGAGTGCGCGTGCAGACACACACACACACACACACACACACACACGCACACGCACACGCACATGCGCACGCACACACACAAAACGACAAGAACACACATTTTAATTCATATTAATCAATATATGTGTGCCTTATGCAACACAATCTTGCATATTGCATCTAAACTCACCTCCGAACAGCAGATCATGTGGCTGCAACTCAATATATAAAGCATGCAGACATGGTGAAAAGGTTTAGTTTTTTGTTCAACATAGTGAAGGCGAATACACACACTGTGTGTAGGTCTGTCTTTATCTGATGGTAGAGTATCATCTATAATAAGAACAGCAGCTACATTCCATCTCTTCCTAGTCAGGGCAGACACAATATTACTCACTCGACGGGCTCTGGCTAATCACATCAGCCTACACACACACACACACACACACACACACACACACGCAAACACACACGCGCGCACAAAAATAGATGCAGACAGACATCCATGCAACCTCTCCAGGGGTTGTAGGTTTGTCCTGTAAGAGGCCAGTAGTGCCCCTGTGTGGAATTGTTTTCATGCAGCATGCATACCTCTACATATCATAATTTAATTATTAGTATTTTTTTAAGTATGTTTTTTTGCGTACATTTTCCACAGCTAAGCTAACACCCTTCAGGGGTGTTTCAACCAGCTACGAAACCAGGTGAAAGGTGAAATGCTGTCAAAACCCCTGGAAGTGAGGATTTGACGGTTTTATGGAGCTGAAGCCATTTTAAAAATGTTGCAAACTGCTGATGTGTAGTGGGCGTGAATAAGTGTCTTTGTCTGTGTGTGTGTGTGTGTGTGTCTTTGTGTACTCGTGTGTTTGTGCCCCACTCTTTTAATTCCGACTTTATGATTATCAAAAAGTAGACCCCTGGAAAGATACTGTAACAAAAGTCCTAAAAACAACTTTGAGCTTGTGAGTGTGTGTGTGTCGGTATGCGTATCTGTGTGTGTGTGTGTGTGTGTGTGTGTGACCCCCTGGGGAGCGTGAGCGTGCAAATTCAGCCCTCAGAAGGAGGTCTGGGGGGATTACAGGGAGGAATGATGGGGAAATCTGGGAGCACTCTCTCATTCTCTCACACGCCAGCCTGCTTTTAAAGACAGGCGAGTGTGTCTGCGCGGTGTGTTGCGGTGTGTGTGCAGTGTGTTGTGTGCGTGCAGTGTGTGAGGCTGCTACCTCATCAAAAGGCACATTCCATTTTCCACTTTATGCTGATACAATCGTTGTGTCTACACAGGGACAAAGCAGGCTGACTTCACCCAAGATGTCAGACTTTACAATAAAGCTGAAGGGCGATTTCATGTCGTTTTTATTGTTCTTATTGTGTATGGATCAACAATCTAGATCAAAAGTTAACAGGGATCTCTATCTTGTACGTCCTCTACTTTGGGGGACATTTGTGCAACTCCTCACATTTTCAAAGTCAAGAGAATCTTAAACTCATTTATTCGTCTCGACTTTCTGGGACAACGGCCTTGTAAAAATTTGACATATGAATTTACGGCAGTTGCAATTTATGACAAGTGCATAAAAGGGGACTAAGAGCCACAATAAAAAGCAAAGACCCAGACAAGAATGATACAATACTTTCCACCCTGTAAAAGAGAGAGAAAGCGAGAGAGGGGGAGAAAAAGAAAGATAAACAGAGCTGAAGGAGTGAGGTTTACATTGCTAGAATACAATACTAATACCACTAATACCACAATTAGCCCCAGATGTATTGCCATGTGTTGTCTGTATTAATCCATTCAAATGTTATATTACTTGAGTGAAGCTGAAGTAAAAACCATTTTCCCAAGCAGCACTGGACGGGGATGGACAGAAAGGAGAGGTTCGGGTATTACAAATTCCCGGCACGATAAAATTGCTGCTTGAAACCCACTTGGAACAAGTCCTCTTGCATTCATCAGATGGCCGAGGAACTGAGAGACACTCCTGACCTCTCTTGACTTCTAAATCTTTTACTCTTTCCGCTTCCTGCCACTTTCGCTCTTTTGCCCCTCTCTCCTCACCCTGTCTCTCCGTTTCTCACTATGTGTCAGTTATACCGAATCAGGGGCATGTTTTGTGTGTGTGTGTGTGTGTGTGTACTCTGTGTGTGTGTGTGTGTGTGTGTATCGTGTGCGGCCCCTGTGACCCAGGCTGTGTGCATGCGAGAGCCAGACAGCGTGTGAAGTAACCACTGCAACCGCAGTCACGGTCTCCATCCCTCTTTTCCTGCCTCTCTCCCGTTCTCCTCTCCTCCTCTCTTTTTCCCTTCCTGCTTCTGTCTATCCATCCTCCCCTCTCCCCTCCCTTCCCTCACTCTCCCTCTACCCCTCTCTCCTTTCTCCCTCCCTGTCTCTCTTCCTCCCCTAACCCTCTAGCCCCCTATCCTGCTACCCTGACCTGAGGGAAACATCAGCAGGGCTATCGTGTGCTCTTTGGACTGTTTTCACTGTTAGGTTGCAAACAGTTTTTCATCCCTGGTTGCAGAAAAGGTTTTGTGTTTTGTTAGTGTGTCTTAAAAACAATCTACAATCATTACTCGTTATTCATGACATTGTTCCCCATGCCTACAACCTTACTGACTCTGGGTCCACAATGACCTATAGACAAAGGTGGAAGTAACAAATTACAATTACTCTTGTTACTGTAATTGAGTAACCTTTTAGTGTACTTCCGCATTTTAGAGGTTGTATTGATTGTTGAAGTAATTTGACTTTTCCTTAAGTATATTCTGACTGACAGATTGTACTGTCCTACTTTTAAAATCACATCCATTTCAGAGTACAAATTCAGCAGGCTGTCCATACATGAGGTTTTTACTTACTTATTTACTTTTTACTTACATTTGTTTAAGTACATTTTCACAACAGTAATTTTGCTGTACTCAAGTTTTTCAGCAAAGTAACAGTACTTCTACTTGAGTAGAAGTGTTCCGTGACCCAGGTTAACCCTCTAAAGAGCTTATCAAACAACCCGTCTATTCTCAGTATGAAATATTTTTTCCAAACCCTGAATCAAAACAATTTACCACAGTTACAATGGCATTAAATAAAAACGGGTCCCGAGGGATGAAAGATGACGCTTGTTTCTGGTTACATCAGCCAACAGACTGGTTGGCAGGGCAATGTGCAGGGCTGCACAGAGGGCAGAAGGGGGTATAAGGGGGGCAATGGGGGATGGGAGGGGACGGGGTGAGATGGGGTGAGATGACTAAAGAAAGGAGGCAGTGTAAGAGGAAGCACAGGAGGGGTGCTTGAGAGGGCATATAGAAGTGGGTAATATTTATGTGAGTGCGTGCGTGCGTGCGTGCGTGTGTGTGTGTGTGTGTAGGTGTGTGTGTGTGAGGGAGAGAGAGACAGACAGATGTAGGAACAAGGGAACAGTTTGTCCTCTCATGGGTCACTGGAGGTCAGTGGAAGTGGTTAAACCTCTCAACTTTATAATGTGGATTGAATGGGAAAACAAAGGCGTCTCGGAATGTGCGAGTGAGTGTGTGTGTGTGGGTGGGTGGGTGTGTGTGTGTGTGTTTGTGTGTGTGTGTGTGTGGTGAGGACACAAATTGAGTACAGTCAGTAATCCTCCCTTTTCCTATCTGAACCTCTCTACAGATGTGAAGAAAGCACGTGCGCACACACACACACACACACGTGCGCTGACCGTTGGGCCTACAACAACTTAGCCCAGTTCATCTGAGGACGCAGCAGAGAACCAGGCTTGGGTGTCTCTTTGTTTTCTCTGAGGCTGGGAACCAAGGTTGGCGAAGGAAGTCAGGCTTTGTCCACCACCCCACAGTCCCACCAAGCCACTGATATTTATATAAATACTGAGATTGACTGGAAAAATGAAAATATTTCATCATATTTCATATTCATATTTCAACCTGGAGGGACTTTCATTCATTCAAGTAGTGGGGCTTATTCTTCTCATAAAAAATAAAAAGACTAAGCCTAAACTGATTTATAAAAATAAAAAACCTTGATTCCAAAATCAGTGAGTTATATTGTTTTGTTTTGTTTTTTCTAATTTTCTGCGATACATCAAAGCTAAAACTAATTTATTTAATTATCTAGAGTACAAATGATAGTTTTGCTATTTGAAAGGATTGTGGAATGCAGGATAAGAAGAACGCTTTTCCAAATTACATGTAATCCCTACGCATCTCCCTTGCCAGAGAGATGAGAGGACTTTATTCTGATCTGTGCTCAGTGATGACATACCGTACAGCTCCATACACAATGCTGCCTGTGACCGCACCTAGGGCGGTTTCGTGTCAATGAGGGGATATTTTGATGCTTAAGAACTGACTGTACTACTATGGTATGAACTTATTTGGATGCAACATTCTCTCAGTGTTTACACTTTTTGAAGTCTGGGACCCAGTCAGGGCTCTGAGCTGTTTCAGTATTTCTCAATACGCCGTCACAGATTTGGTCGTATTTATAAATTCCGAGACCGGAGGTTCTCTCACTTGAGTGGCTTACCCCTTTAAAGCTGGGCTGAATTCAAAGGAAAAAAATGTTATTCAAAGGGCAATCAGTAATTTTGTTCTTCTTATAATATAAGCTAAGGATAAACTTTTATATGAATGCACATGTTGCCAATGTTTTAAACTAGAATAATGTTAATTCAAATGGCATTTCAGTCTGACCTTAAATCACCTGATAAGGGGTATTACAGCCAAGATTTAATGTACCACTATGTAATACCCCTATAGTTTGGTCTCCATCCAAAGTTAGCAGGGAATAGTGCAAGTGGGAGCATTTAGTCAATCTGATGAAAAACCTAGATGAAGTATTGACATGGATAAATGGTGATAAATGCAAAGCTATTGAGCAGTGTGCTTGGCAAAGACAGCCAGCCACACAGGGGGAAGTGAGGCCTTACATAACGGACTGGGCACGGCTCCCAGCGGTCTATTAGATCCACTCACTGCATTCATAGAAAGGACTTAGGGCCTTGGCTTTGGCTAGACACACACACACACACACACACACACACACACACACACACACACACACACACACACACACACACAGGATTACTGACTGTACTCACCCCATATCCTCTCAGACACAAAATGTTTCTAATTATTTTACATTAGAACAGAACAGTCACCACAGTACAGACTCTTTCCCAACCAGGGATTTAGACAGTCACCGATCCATGGCTGTGGTTTCGCTGAAAAGCAACACATCCAGATCCAAGCAGAACAGAACAGATTTGGCATTTCAATGTGGTCATGACCTTTCTCTCTTCAGGTCTCTGGTTTCCTGCTGGACCTTCTCCAGGGTTTTCTTCAGTGACGTCACTTCCTCTTCAGCCGCAGAGCACTTCCGGTTCACCTGCTCCTCTCTCTGTTGCCATGACGACAGCTGCTCCTGCAGAGAGCCACACCTTCGTTGGCATGACAACCACCTCTCATGTTTCTCCTCCAGCTCCCCTGTTAACCTGTGTAGGAGATGGTGAACACACACACACACACACACACACTTACATATCGAAAGATCCTGTTTATATATGCAGGATTTTCCCAATAGGTGAGTATGTACAGACACACCAAACCTAGGCCAAACCCTATTTCCAAACACCTTTGAAGGTTTGTTTTAGTCTACAATAGCATAAGTTAGGTGGGGTCATAGAGTTTCAACAATCACAAGAAAGTATTTGAAACTCATTGTAGTGAACTTTTCTGAATAACAACTTTCCTGACACATGCCAAATGAATTGGCATGACGCAGCAAACCCCACCCATTTAGTACTCCAAGCCATGGTGAAAATTAAAAAAAATGCTCACACACACACACACACACACACACACACACACACAAAACACGTGTGCGCACACTCACACACATAATGTGCATACACACAGGAAGACCCTCTTTCCTCTTCCTCTCTAGATGGGTAAACACAAAAAAGACAGCTGGGAATGAACACTTAGCGTGTGTGTGTGTGTGTGTGTGTGTTTGTCAGTAGCTGTATCTGTGTGTGTCTGTTTGAAATATGAGTGCTCTTTTGCATGGGCTCTCCATTTGTCAGGAGACAGATATAGAGGGGGAATGAAATATTATGGGACAGAAAGATTGACTAATGAAAGAGAGAGTGATGATTGATAGGAAGACAGAGAGAGAGAGAGAGAGAGAGAGCGTGAGAGAGAGAGCAGTACAATGATATAATCAGAAGTTGGTATCTAAGGAAAAGAGACACTTACTCCTCCTGTCTCATTTCGTTACTGTGAGGCTGGGTTGGCAATGGGAATACATACAGCTTCCATGACCCGGGCACACAAACACACCACAAAGCAACATACACACACACAAAATGATAGGTTTTTGTTGGGGAAACCCATGCAAAGTGGCAGTGGGAAACTAACACAACAGTATTCTCCTCCATATACTGTCAGTGTGCTGTCAGTTGGTAAATCTGAGATTTATATAAAGAAAACTCATGGGGGCATTCACAAACATCCCTTTAAAAAACGGAAGTGTACATATTTACAGGCCATTCAACTTAAGAGCTGCACCACAACTTACTCCACAGCATCTATGAATATCTTTCTGTGGAATATTTCGATATCTCAGATTCTTTTTGGCCTATTAAACATTATCTTTGGGAACCTACGGTCTCCCATAGCGGCCGATTTGGTGAATTGTTGTTTCCCTTCACATTTTCCCTGAGCTATACTTAACATGTGGGGTGCCATCCCCCCTTCATCCCGTTTCAAATAGCCTCCACCCCCCCGGTGGAGTGCTATCATATGTTGAGCTGTATAGAAGCCAGAGGGTGAGATCAGAGACCGCTGTGTGGGAAGGGAAATAAATCGACAGTGTAATTGAACACAACAGGCTGCCAGCGGCTTGGAGAAAGAATACCAGCAGATACCATGTGAAAAAACATGGCACTTACATCTAACGTCTGTGTGAAAAGCTAGATGAGAGGGTGTGTGTGTGTGTGTATGCGTTTTTACGTGTGGGTGTATGCATGTGGATCGAGTGTGTGCGCACACATGTGTCTGCCTGCGTATTCCTGTCATGCACGGCAATATAAAAAGTAACATTGCGTCTTTGCGTGTGTGTCTTCATGTGCACGTATGAGTCTGTGCGTGTGTGTGTGCGCGCGTGCGCGTGTGTGTGTGTGAGAAATATGACTCCACGCCAGCTAAGAAGTACTTCCATCTGTTGCGCCACCCTCACACGAGACTCTCTGCTGTGTCACTGGCACTTTATGGAGCCTAAGATCTCCTCAAATGATCCAAGAGCAGATCTCCGCTGACACTAATACCTCTACAATATCTACCTCTGGAACAATGAAGCCGAGGAAGCGGATGACCAGGCGGGGAACGAAGACGATAGGTAGGAGGAACGTGGGAAGAGCGGGAGAAGAAAAAGGATGGAAATACAAAACAGCAGGACGTGTAGGAGAGGAGGAAGTAGTGGAGGAGTTGAAGAAAGAGATGAAACAGGATGCAAAAGTGTGGAGACAGAAGAGCCTCCTTTTATCACACGGATAAACAAAGTACAGTCAAAATGAAGGAACTTTGCATGCTAGAATATAGAAGAGAGTATACCTGAGTAGTGTTTCTCTGTGCTCCTTCTCAGAGTCTCGCTGTTGGGACAGCTGTTCCTCTCTCTGGCTCCTCTGATCCCTGAAAACACACAGTGCACACCATTTCTGCTCCATTTTCACCATGCAGATCATATTGTTGAGCAATTGAATTTACGGTAGATGGGCATACTTCTAAGGTAAATTCGATGGATATTTTGGTTGATTTCTTCTTTCCTTAAAGACTTTGAAATTGTTCATATTTATTTGATCCATTACCGTTACCGTCACAAAGCAAGGCGAATGTCACAGCAAAGTGAAAGTAATTAATTTACTACAGTGTCCTACTGGGCAGAGACACCATCCAGTAAACAGGAAGCCACAGTATAATCACAATTCCAAGTGTGAAAAGTCTTTGAGCAAGATACTGAATGTGGAAGGAAAGAAGCAAAAAGACAAATTTCCCCTTAGGGATCACTAGAGTATCACAAGAAAGTTGCCCATATGTCATGACTTTTACAGTTTGCAAAACCGTACCAATAGTCATTTTATAGAATCTGAATCGAACCGTTCTGGTGTGGTGTGCTTTCCACAAGTGTACTCAAGCAGTTTAGATTTAATTGGTTATTAGCTAGTAACGTGTGTGTGTGTGTGTGTGTGTGTGTGTGTGTGTGTATCTGTGCGTTCATCTTCCTTGCCCCTATGTGCAGCTGCTGCCTCACTCTTGAGAAAGTAAATTGGAAATCAGTTTTAATTCTAATTCTGCGTGCCATGACAGTCCGTGTTAGCACTCCCTCCCTCTGTGCGCACACAGACACACACACACACTTTACCCTAACCCTCCTAACCCTGTCGGCTTCTCAGCCTAATCCCCTCTCTGGCGGCATGATCAGTTAATGTGTGTGTGTGTGTGTGTGTGTGTAGCTGGCCGTCTAGCCCTGTGACCTTGCAGCCACACGCAATGAGGATACAGAGTGAGAGGGCTTGCATGTCTGAGCTCATACAGACAGGCAGCCTGTTTTCACTGCCTCTCTACAAACAATTTTTCTCATAATTGGAAGTATTTGTATATTTTACTGAACCTGTATCAATGCCAAGAGCAGCATATTACAGTATTTCTCCATTGGTTTGGCTCATTTCTTGAAACAGAAATTACATTCTGAAAATAACATGGACAAACCTCTAAACCACTTTGCAATTGTTCACAACAGAATAGCATTTCTCATTCATTTCATCAAATTGCAAATGTCTTAGTACATGTCTCAATGTCTCAGTACATCTTTGCAAATGATTAAGTACAGGTAGCCTACAGTTAGCACAATTTCCAAGTGAATACATCTTGTTGATCTAAACTGATCAGTTGATTCTCAGTCTAATGGTTGTTCTCTCCAAAACATGTCAGCATCATTTCATTATATAAGTCATCACATGCACAATAGTCTGTTCAATTGTCAAAATTAGTCAAGAACATAATACCATGAATACCATTTATGAATCTCTTGGAACATTTGATACATTGATTACAGTAATTGACAGTCAGGTGAAACTAACTTGAGGAGTTTCACACATCATCAGGGCCTGGTTCACTACTCATCCAAGGATGGTCATGGTGTTCCTACCACCTTACTCTCCTTTCCTCAATCCTATTGAGGAGTTTTTCTCCGCTTGGAGGTGGAGAGTGTATGAGCATCAGGCTCAAAATCAGAGGTCCCTGCTCCATGCAATGGACGCTGCGTGTGAAGATCAGGAGATCAGTGTAGGGGATGGTTGCGACATGCACGCCGTTTCTTCCCTCGTTGCATCACAAGGGAGAATATCCGCTGTGATGTGGATGAGAATCTGTGGCCAGACAGACAGCAGCGTGTGGACGGCCAGGAGGGTGAGGATGAGGACAGTGACCAGTGAAGAAGTATTACTTGTGAAACTCCAGCTTTATTTACAGCACTGTAGGCTACATATAATTTTCCTTGTTTTTTGTTTATGGGTTTATATTACAGTATATTATGCTGTATACATTTTATTTTTACTCTGAAGTTACTTGATGTGTGTGAATAGAAATGGTTACAATTTCCTTGGCAGTATGAGTGCAATGTGTGATGTCAAACCTTGGAGGCTACTCTTACCGTAAAATACTTTTTTTCAGTTTTATACACAATTGTATTCTGTTAGCTAGACAAACAAAACTAGTACAGTAACCATTGTCAATGAAGGACTGGGCTAAGACTGAGAGGTGGACATGAGGGATATTTCAATGGTCCTCTGCCATAGTGACAAAACATCTAAACATTTTGACTTGCAGTGCTTACACAATGCCAAAGGGATGATGCATTTTGGGGGCACTGACTATTTATATGAGAAAGGAATTTAGTTTTGACACATGAGTGAACTGTTTTGGGAGAGATATGAGCTTTTGCAGGTGAACCATGGTGTTGTGCTGAACCATCCAGGTTACTTTGGCAAAAGCACCAAGAGTGTTGAGAACGTCCGGTCTGTTTCAAGAAATGAGCCAAAGCAATTGAGAAGGATCTTTTGCATTTTGGTGGCACTGACTATTTATATGGGAAAGGAATTTAGTTTTGAAGCATGAGTGAACCGTTTTGGGAGAGATATGAGCTTTTGCAAGTGAGCTATGGTGGTGTGCTGAACTGTAAGACTGTTTTGCAAAATGATCTTAGAGTTTTGAGAATGTAATTTCTGTTTCAAGAAATGAGCCAAACCAATGGAGAAATACTGTAATGAAGCCAGCAGAGCTCCTTTATTACATAGAGATTATTATTATACCTGCATAAGTCATAATAGATCTGTTAATGATAGTTTTTTGCTCCTGCCAACAAAAGTACTATACAAATATTGTTTACTACTACTACTACTAATAGTAGTACATGATTGTCATTTACTGAGGGTCATTTTTGCATGGTTAGTAGCAGTATGACTAAACACCCTGACTCTGAAGGGCACAGATGAGAATGTTTGGAGATTCTTTACAAAGTATTTTTCTAAGATGAATCAGAAATTTAATCCTACATCAGTGACAGTCGGCAGACAGAAAGACAGCCACAGGCACAGACACACACACACACACACACACACACACACACACACACGCATACACTCACAGCTGTCTGGCACCCGATATCACCCTCCCTCTCATTGTACCTCTCATCACACCACCCCTATCTCCATCCTACTTCCTCTCTCTTTCTCTCTCGCTTGCTCTTTCTCACTCTTTTCACCCTCTCTTTCCCTCCCATCCTATCACAGCTACTGGTGATTTAGAGCAGGCCCTTAAGTGCTTTTATATTCTGCCTATTTAGCCACAGTATATCGTTCGCACTTTACTGTCTGCTGTGCCGTCTCGTCTCTCTTTCTCTCTCGCCTTTCTGTCTCCAAGGTCAGAGATGAAATGATACCTGACTCCCAACTGCTGTTTCCACTATTCTGTATCCACTGTTCTCCTTCCCCCCACTCCTGTCTTTCCAGAGGTGTAGTAGGAGTCAGGAGTAAAAAAAAAGGGAGAAAGAGAGACAAACCGAGGGAAATGTGAAAGAAATACAACAAAATCCATTTCAAGACAGAGAACACAGAATCAGTGACCATAAACTTTAAATTGAATGAGATTAAAATCATGGAGGCAAACGGAGGAATGTGCATTTCTTCACCGCTTGTGAAACCCATTTGAAACAAGGGGGGAGAGATTTTTTGCATTTGTGAGCCATAATACATCAGCATGTATTTGTGTCCCTCTCCTCCATTTCCTCCTCTTTCCATCTAACTTGTTGGGATAGCTGATTGTTATTGTAAGCAGAAATGATAGCAATGGGACCTGCAGACCTGTTGGCTGACATACTGCAATCAGACAACGGGTTAGCATAACCTAGAGCAGAGACAGAGAGAGAGCGAGAGAGAGAGAGAGAGAGAGAGAGAGAGAGAGAGAGAGAGAGAGAGAGAGAGAGCGAGAGCAGCACAATGGTATCATCGTGTTATCTAGGGAAAAAAAGAAACCTTTGCCTCTTGTCTCCATCCATTATTGTGAGGCTGGGTTGGCAATGAGAATACATACAGCTTCCATGACACAAACACGCCACAAAGCAACATACACACACACACACACACAAAATGATAGGTTTTTGTTGGGGAAACCCATGCAAAGTGGCAGCGGGATAATCAGTATGGGATAATAAAGAAACATAAAGAGAATAAAGAAAGAAAGAAAAAAACAAAAAATAATTGATATTAGATAGATAGATAGATAGATAGATAGATAGATAGAAAGATAGATAGATAGAAAGATAGATAGATAGATAGATAGATAGAAAGATAGATAGATAGAAAGATAGATAGATAGATAGATAGATAGATAGATAGATAGATAGATAGATAGATAGATAGATAGATAGATAGATAGATAGATAGATAGATAGATAGATAGATAGATAGATAGATAGATACAGTGGTAGAGAGTACAAGGAAAAAATAAGAAATAAAACAGTAATCCTGAAGGCTTTTGATTGATTTGATCTGCTATTCAGAGACATACCGCTCAAGAGACACAGAGAGAGAGAGAGAGAGAGAGAGAGAGAGAGAGTGAGTGTGTGTGTGTGTGTGTGTGTGTGTGTGTGCGTGCGTGACAGCTGTCAGGTCAGGGAGACCTTCTAGGGTCAGGCAAATGCCAGAGCAATATCTTGTGGGAAAGAAGCCCCTTGGATAAACTAAGATCAATAGTTCTTTTATTGACAACCTTCACACACACACACACACACACACACACACACGCTGAGGTGAGAATGCGTCAGCCTTATGAAAACAAGCTGTATCACATCAATCACATCAATCCTTGGCTCTTTCTGTCTTTCTGTCTCTCTCACAACTTGACCTTCACTCATTCCATCATCCACTCTTTCATCTCTCCGTTGCTCGTTGCATCCATCCTGTCTTTCATCTCCCCCTCTCCTCCCTCTAATCCATCCTTTCATCCTGGCCTGTGCCTCAGTTGGATGATCCATGTGTTCAGTCTCTGATGAAAGGATGAGCTCAACATCTCCTGCCAATCAGAACAGAGAAGGAAGATCTTCTAACACCGTCTACATACATGTGCGTGTTGCCTAAAAGTTGGGAAGCGGGTTTGTGACCGCAAAACTAAATGAGTAACACTCTCCTTTCCCATGACAACTATGAAAAAGTCTGTTGACAATGTATGTAAGTGCAAATCGCTCCAGTGGGCTCAGCGGCCAACAGCAGAAGACTGTGTGTTGCACTGGGTAGCTCCAAGATGTGAGTATGTTTAACTCTATCAATGTGAGTCAGGGCGTTGCTGAAAAAGATCATGTGTGCTCAGCAAACCTGTGCCCTGGACAAATAGAAGTAAAGAATAAAAAGTTGTTTTTGCAAGTCAGGTAAAAAGGTGACGCACGTCGACATCCACATGCCATGGCGATCCACGTCCAAACACTGAAACGCAGTAATATGCAGGTGCACAGCTGAAACACGAAACAAACAAAAAGATTTAAAACAATCAAAAAAGATCTGAGATTTGGGAGAGATTGTGTGTAAATCGGTATGTGTGTGTGTGTGTGTGTGTATGTCTGTGAGTGTGTGTGTATAGTGATGAGAAAACAAACTGCCCTTGAGTGTCTTGCTGGCATGCTGATTGCCTGCTGGGATCAGAAGGATTCCAAAGCCGCTCTCTGTCCTTAAACCGCCCCTGAAATATGCGAGCGTGTATGTGTTTGGCGTGTGTATATATATGTGTGTGTTTCCACGGCAACAAGCCGGCACCAAAGAAACACAACAGGTGTGGGAACACTGATGTTTGATGGAGGCGGGGTCAAAGGTTGAGCAGTTGCCATGACAACACATCTTGTGCACAAACAAACTGGTACTTCTGTTTCCTGGATCTTGAGAGAATTAAATGTTTGGAAGCGCTGGGGCTGATATGATGCATAGTGAGGCTGAGAGGATGCAGGACGGTATGAAATGGCTGACTGAGCACACACACACACACACACACACACACACACACACATGCACACACACACTGAAGCTGTGTAAAACGGCATGTGAACAGTATGCCCTGGTGACCAATCAGCATCAACTGGTTAGACAGTGAAAGGAGGGTTAGTCGATCAACTCAGACATCCCATCTGGTCCACAGAGTCTAAACTGCCTCATTGTCTGCCCACCGTGGGACAGATAGAGAGATCCACAGTCTTCCTTTTTGGTTTTTAATTATCTTTTGCAATGTACTGTCCTGTTTTCTTCTTTTTTTTAATATATCATTTATATTACATATTTCAGAATTAGAATAAGAAACATAATTAAGACCGTATCTGACATTTTCAGAGCACTGCACCATTTTTTAGGAGTTTCTGGTGGTTAACTTGATTACTGCCCGGGTTACAGTAGCAACATGTGGCATTTTGTTACACCATCTGTGAAATCACTCGTTCTCCATTTCCTTGTTTGTGACAAGCAGAGGTAAGTGTCTCCAGGAGCAACGTTTCCCAGTATTGTTTTTACATTTCACATAATGACACAAACTCTTTTGCTTAATAATTCAAACCGCCCAACAGTTTTTATAGTGAATGTTATTCTTTAAACTGCGGTGCTGCCTATAGGAAAAGAGCTGCTGACAAGAGACTGGACAGTGGACCTACTTGGAGCACGCCCTCTTTCTCCTCCACACACACCCACACACACCTCATCTCACAGTGTGGCCTTGAGGCTGATTCTCTCTAGCATATATCCATATGTCTGGGTGGGTAGCGTGCAACTGCAAACCCCCCCCCCCCCCCCCCCCCCCCCGCCGTCTCTTCCCAGATCCCTGCACTAGATGGACAGGCAAATCCGACATTATACACACACACACACACACACACACACACACACAGGCAAGCGCCTGTTTGTGCAAGCATACAGATGCATGTATGCTTGCACATACAGAAATGCAGAAATGCAAATCGATGCAAATACCTTTGTGCTGATTTTAATCAATTATATTGAAGGACAATCAGTTGTAATTGTAATTGAGGTCGTATTTGTATTTGATGCCTAGCTAATATTAACACACAGTGGCATGGGGCACACTGTCTCTAATACTTTGATTTGGTTTTCTGTGGCAGGGGGAAGCAACACTTAGAAGAAGGAGTGGGCAGATGAGCTTATTAATAGTCAATCAAATACAATCCTTCTCTCAAATTTCACCAGAAATGCACTGCAATGCATCTTAACATGACATTTAGTTATATGTGGGAAAACCTTGATTTGTGGGTAGAGGTTAACACCTTGTTCAACACCGCAAAAGGCTGCAGACTGAAGGGTCGTGTGCAAGTAAACCAGGGGAAAAGAGGAACTTTGTGGAGTCCGAACTTGAAGTGTTGTGTGCATGAGGAAAAAGCAGTTTTCAGAGGCATGCTGCTTATGCGCTATCTGACTGACATGGATCAGAGGATCAATCAATAATAGGAGAGACCTCACTGTCGGGTGTCTCGTCGGCATTGGAGTTGGACACAGATCAAATCCAGGCTGCATCTTCATCAGATGGTAGGACTATGTAATTGTATTTGTAAGGCGTCCAGTCCATGTGATCAACCCATTACAAGTTGGATAATCTTGTGTTAAGGATAAGGACAATTCGGCAAATACGCCATTGCAGCCACAAGGCCACTGAAACAGGTCTGGCAGTACGGTAAAGGATTTTATTTTGCATAAAGAATAAGGCATTCTAAGAGCCTTCCCACATGTTTCCAAACACTGGTAGGTTTTGATTGTACCAATGAACAATTTCAGATACGAACAAAGGGACGAATGAGACTGTGCTCGTAGATGTTGTCACTTGTTTCAAGAATTCTCCAAACAGGTGAAGGTGCATTGGAAACAAAGGAAATCATCTCATACCATTGGCAGATTTTTTCAATAATTTTAAGGAAAATAAGATTTTACAGCACAACGCTAGACCAAATTATTAGATAGGATGGATATGTATTTAGTAAGTATAAGTATTTATTAGAGAATCCCCCGGACACAATTTGCCTATTCATAATCACAACCATGACCATAAGATAGTCTGTAAGATAGTCACTCTCACACACACACTGTCACATAGACAGCAGTTATGACTTCATATGCAATATACTAGAGGTGTGTTTGGGCTGTCGTGTGTGTGTGTGTGTGTGTGTGTGTGTGTAAGTGTGAGAGAGAGAATGTTCTGACAGAGCAGTTTGACAAGCAGCGTGGCTTTCTTTCTGTCACATCACATCTTACCGCTACCGGCTGGCTGCCCCACCACACACACACACACACACACACACACACACACACACACACACACACACACACACACACACTTACACTTCATCAGCATTTAATCAACTCTTTCACACAAGACTGGCTGTAACCAAATTCTGGCAGCTGACAACACTTTTAAACTGATAGAGATAAGAAAAAGACAGAGAAACATCCATTTAGATATTAAAGGAGGTCAAACTGTTGTGCATAAAGTGAATGACAGTTGGAGGGAGAGAGACAAAGAGGGAATGAAGGCGTAAGAATGGAATGATGGACAGAGAGAAAGAAGGAGGGAACATTAGTGACTACATGAGTGCCTGTCATGTATTCTGTCAGATCAAGTAGTCCTTTAATGCTTTAATTATCTGATTGCAGCAACATTTACCACAGGAAAACCTCCCTTTGTGAGTGTGTGTGTGTGTGTGTGTGAGAGAGAGAGACCAGCAATCTAAAAGCAATGATGTACTCAAATTTAACTGATGTCCAAATTTGTAACCGCATTTATCTCTATCCTACACAAACCAAATAAATAATAAGGATGAATGAATAGTTGTGCTACATAGGCTGCCTTTGTATACATACAACTTCTCTTCACGAGTAACAATTACACCAGGATTAAAACATTCCTCCCCCCCAACACACATACATTTATTTACACGTAATTACTTAATATACTCTTTCACATAACTCGGGTTGTAGCCAAAAGCTGACAGCTAACGGCACTGATAGAGATGAGCGAGAGAGAGAGAGAGAGAGAGAGAGAGAGAGAGAGCGAGCGAGAACAAATCTTGTACTTTATAGAGGTCAAGAGAGGCAAGTTTATAAAGAAAAAGTATATGAGGAGAGATGTTGGACGTAGAGAGAAAAGGAGGGCAGATTAGTGAAGAAATGAGTGCTTCATCTGTAGCCTGTCAGGTCAAGTAGTCCTTTAATGCTTTGATTATCAGATAGAAGCAACATTTACCACAGAAGAACCCCCCCCCCTTTTTGTGTGGGGGGATGTTTGAGTGTGAGAGTATGTGTGTGTGTGTGTGAGTGTGTGTTTATGACTGTCTCTGTGAGTGCACTTTTTTGCATGTGTTTTGAGTGGTGGAACATTCAAATATGAAGAGTCACCAAAACAAGATCAGAAGTTCTCTCCGACACTCAAAAATAACACCATCATTCAGGATGTGGGACATTTCCAAACACTGGGGGAAAAAACACGATACTGTGCAGTGCAAACCAACATCAAGATAAGACCAAATATGGAATAATTTTTGAATTTGGAATTGTTGGAGAGGCCAGAACCTTTTTTCAGTGGACGGCATAGAGGCCAGTCCGAGCAGCGGATCGCCAGTGCATACACAGGATCCACTGCATGCACATGGACACTTAAGAAGTAAGCACATTTATCTGTGAGGGGGCTTTGAGTCTGTGCTTGTAAACTAAAAACATTTGGATATTCTTGTGCTGTGTGTTGATTGACATGATTGACTAAATCTTTTGGTCTTTTGGTCTGTATGTGTGTGTGTGTGTGTGTGGGCGGGGGGCAGGGGCAGGGGCAAGTATTATGAAGGAAAGAAAGAGGAACAAATATCAGGGGAGTTGCAAAATGTCTGGATTAATAGAGCTTCATCAATAGCATATTTTAAAAATATTATACATATTTTTAATGAAGCCCTAAACCCCTGACAAGACCTATGTGTGAGTGTGTACGGTCCAAATCCTCTGTTGTTGCAGCTTAGCAGGCTCGATATGTGGAACGTGAGCACTTCCTGCTTTGGGGCGGGTCCGGTGGGGATGTTTAAAGGAATTTGATTGGTTGAGATGACATGATGTGTAGAGCCAAGCCCAACGCTGAACTGTTCTTCACCCTGCATATTCCACATTCCACCTGCGACCCCATCTGTGCGTGTGCGTGTGCGTGTGTATGTGAGTGTGTGTGTTTTATTGCGTAGACACTTACATCAGTTGCTGTGCTAGGTGATCTTGCTCTGCCCTCATTTTCAGAAACTCCAGACCGGAATGCTTCAGCTCCTCCCTCAGTTCTGTCCACACACACACACACACACACACACACACACACACACACAAACACACACACACCTGTGTTCACCTGACAGCAATATTGACCAATCACAGATTAGACACAGACAGCAGACATGATAAACACCCTATGGAATCTCCTCAGCCGATACCATGCTGTGATTAAGCTTGTCTGCATAGTGGTTCAATCCAGCACTGGCTTAGAGCCAGACATGTCACCAGAGGCTGTTATGCTGTATGATTTACAGAAACAAGAGAGAGTGCAAATAATATAGAGAGAGAGTCCGTCAGAAAGACAGACAGACAGGTAGACAGACAGGTAGACAGTGCTGTCTGTCTTATCGTCACTTGATACCTGAGCAAAGGAGGAAACCATACACCAAATCAAACCATCCAAGAGACGACTAGGAGAGAGAAACAGCAAAAGAGAGACAGGCACCAGACAGAAACTTGAGAGTACCCCAAACAACAGAAATGGAGGAATGAGGAAAGAAAGACTAAGGAACATAAAGAAAACCAAAATGGCTAATGGAGAGGGGAGAGACGGAAGGAACACCTGGGAAAGAGAGGGGAGAGAGTTTGCTGAGAAAAAGGGAGTATGAGGGAAATTTTGCTATGGGGAAACCATGAAACATTACACCAGTCTAGCACTCTTTGTTATTGTCTGTCTGACAGAGTTGCTCCTGTATTGCTACTGTTTCCTCCCTTCACTGTCCTTGCATGTTATAGTACCCTGAAGGCCATGATACTGTGCACACAGTACATTTTGAGACAATGTAGATCAGAACTATTTTGTTATTGTGCTGTGGTTCCTTGTTTCCCACGACTGCATATAGTCAGCAGTGATTTGTTTTCCTCATTATTGATATAAATATATAAATTGTCCTAGTAGAATCACTTTAATATTAAGTATTGACAATAAAAAGTAATAATAATAGTTTGAAGAGGGTTATAGAATAGAATACCATTCTCGACATTACATCCTGTGTTGTGTTGCCCCATCTCTTCTTCTCTTTGGCTGCCATAAATAGGATAAATCATGAACAAAACCACTGCTACCATTTTGCTACAAGCCCAAGAATACCAAATGACTCAGCCTGACAAAGTGAATCATGTCTCTGTCAGGTAAGCTAACCTTTTGTTAGTATTAGTATTAATAATAGTATTTTTCATGGGGCAAAGCATAAACAAGAACAGTCATAATAGACACCAGTTAAATAGACATCAGTCCTTCAGCGTGGCACTGTGTGGGTGTCTGGCTGAGTGGTGGCTGCTTGGCTGACGGGCTAGGAGTGTGGGTGTTGGGAGTGTGTCGAAAAAATATAATGTGTTTGTATTTGTGTGCTGCGCTGTGTGTGCGTGTGTGTCTATATTGAGAGAGTTGTCTATGAGGGTCGTTCAGAGCACCACAGCAGGGCACCCGTGGCTGTGGCTCTGTAGAGCTCTTCAACGATCCAGCAATGTCAGCCTGACATTTTCCACTCACTCTCTCGGTCTTCCTTTTCCCATCTTTCTCCCTCTCTCTTTCTGTCTTCTTTTCACTGATGCTGTCTCCTTGCCCCCCCCCCCCCCCCCCCCCCCCCTCTTTGTTTCTCTCTTTCTTTTTCTACCTTTCTTCCTCTCTCTTTCTAGCTCTCTGTCTTTCTTTTTCTCTCTCACCCTCTCTTTCCTTCTCTCTTTCTCTCTCTCGCTCTCACTCTTCGTTGTTCAGCAAGGAGAGAGAGGGGAGTGCAGGAGGTCCTCCTCTAAGCGGCAATACACCGATAATTGCTTTCTGGTCACCGTGACATGACTAGGACCACGGGGGAAAGCAACACACACACACACACACACACACACACACACACACACACACACACACACGAAACTCACAGAAACTGACATATATACACAGAAATACACATAGAATAACATGCACACGGACATACTCATCGAAACACCCACAGAAGCACAAATACACACACACACACACACACACACACACACACACACACACACAGACAGACAGCAGCAGCACACATACACACAGAAAGACACACATTCCCAACAAAAATAGTTGTAGAGATACTTGATGGAGCAGAAAGGCTTCGCAATGAAAGCAAACCAGCCTGTCTGACTATACACACAGTGCTCCTATTATGTGTTGTAATACTCACACACACAAACACACATGCATCCACACACACACATGCACACCTAGCACCACAGGTTTATTTCTTACCAGATTTGCATATCGTATGAGTTGACATGATACAGGGAGCTAACTGTAAGTCATGCTAGCTTGACACCACAGGGCATTAGAACGCAAACAAACTAAGCTATCCCAAAATCCCCAAATTAAGATGCATCTATTAGTTTTACCATCTTTCAGTGTTAGAGCACAGCAATTCATTGTTTTTGTTGACTTTTGTTGAATCATGTTTCTACTTCACGGAAAAACAGTGTTTATTTCTGATTCATGGCTGGGCTGGACTCATATCCGCATTTCATAGATCTTCCTACCGCTAATAGGTTGTGTAACCTTTACATTTCTAACTTCGACCTTTAGTAAACTGCCCTAGCGTCATACCAGTCAGTGCTCAGAGACAGAGAAAGACAGAGACAGAGAGACAGACAGACTTTAGAGAAAGTGTGCGAGCGCTCGACAGGGAGATTGCGGGAAGGATAGCTCCTAGTGTGAGAACATACTTGAATTTTTTATATTGCTGCTGTGACTATCAACACACACATACAAAGTTGGCTTCCAGGGAAATAGATACCATAGTCTAAAGATGGCCCATGGTGTTGGCAGATGGCAGCGGTTCAGGGATCGGTCATACACACACACACACACACACACACACACACACACACACACACACATGTGTGCGTGTGCGAGCAAGCACACAGTCATACACCCTAAGTCACTCCTACCGCCATGCCCTTTCCCCTTCATTTCAGTGCCATCCCTCTCTCTCTCTCTCTTTCTGCCTCACCCTCAATAACAGCACAATCAAGTCATACAAGTCTGCTGCTGATGACTGCACAAAGATAACTGGAAATAATTATGTTTTCATCTTCTTCATTATTTTCTTCTGTCTTTGCTTCTCTCTCTGTAATCTTTCACACCCCTTGAGGCTGTTCTCTCTCTGATCTCCTCCCTCTTTCTCTCCGCCTGTCCATGACCACATTCATCTGTACATATTAAGCAACTGCTATTTCTCTCTCTCTCTCTTTCTCTCCTCCTTTCTTCCACTGTTTGAGGCCAACCACAGAAAGCTGATAGACAGGTAGCAAAGTTTAATTGCCAGCTAACGCTCATATCAGTTTGGAGTCATATACGGGTGACTAGGAGGGTGTGTGTCAATTGTTTTGTGTACATCATGTGAGTGTGTGTGTGTTTTCTGTGCGTGTGTATGTGCTATGACCCTCTCCCTGTGTTTAAACTTCAGCCAACACCTGTCCTTCCTTTTTGTCCAATACCTATGAAGCGTGCAGTTGTGTTTCTCTGTGTGTGAACATCTAGATTTGTTTGTTTCTGTGCCTCTGCTGTGTTTGTGTGTGTGTGTGTGTGTGTGGGGGGGGGGGGGGGGGGGGGGGGGTTATTTTCATGCGTCTGCTGGCCTGTGCAGCAGCTGCCTTCATGGTCACGTCATTGAACAAACACACACTCACACAGCATCAGTACAAGCAGAGCGGTACTTTCTGTTGCTCTCTATCTCTCTCTATCTCTCTCTCTCACACACACACATACACACACACACACACACACTTGGCAGCTGTGCGGGGCATGCGGCAGGGAGAAAAAGACACACCCATGAGGTGAGCCGGAGGTTAGCTCTCCCTCGGGCATTTACTGTCAACGATGAACACACACACACACACACACACACACACACAGCTTGGAGTTCTAGTTCTCTTCCTTGCACTCTTTAAAATTCATAGAGTTTCATCAATTTAGAGCAGTTTTACACACACACATACACACACACACACACAGAGAGAGAGAGACACACACACAATCCCTCTTGCCTAAAGTCTCTTTAATAATTACAAGAGTTTGTGTAGCAATTCTAATCACACATGCTCGCACACACACATGACAGTGAGCCATAGCACATGCTGCCCTCAGAACTAGTCAGAGTGCACACCACAGTTAAACTAATATTTATTTTTACAGAGAGATTATTTGCTCAACTCTCTTTGCCTCCCTTTATTCCCAACATCAATCTTTCATGTCAGCTCCAGCTCTCTCTGTCTATGGAAACACACACTCTGTCTGTCTCTGTCTCGCCCTGTCCCATTAATTACACTCATTCACTGTTGTTTCACTCTCTTCTCTCGTCATCTCCGACTATCTCCATTTCTCTCTTTCATTCTGTTTATGCTCTCATGCGTGCATGTGTGCGCATGCGAGCATGTACATTTATATGGTGTGAGGGAAGCCTACGCAGAGTTGACTTTTTTGATGTGTGTGTGTGTGTGCGTGTGTTACCTGAGAACACCTGTGTACTGTGCTGCAGTATCTCAGTTCTGCAGGCCTGCCAGGCCCCTGCCAGCTGGCTGAGGAAACACCGCACGTCCATGAGCTCGCGACTAGAGGAGCGCAGCAGGGAGAGAGTTGCTCGCAGGGCCTGCTGTTGCCGCACACACACACCACTGACACACACACACACACACAAAACTTTGTGAACACCTTTATAATTGGTTGTATCCAGGAGGAAATTTAATTTTGAATCTTTTCTCAGTAAATTGGCACTATTCCACTGCTATGCCACAGATGGCATAAGAATGATCTGAACATCTTACGAAAGATGACAGAATTGAGGACTGAGACAGTATTCAAAAATGTTCCTCGGTAGCAGTTATGAAGTTATTGACAATGAGAATAAATGATGTGGAGATACATAAACTTTTTACCCATAGTTTGCAGTAGAAGACTTAAAATACAACTCTGTCTATATCACAAAATGGTAGTTGTAGAGAACATACATACATTTTATCCCCTTCAAAAAGTGTGTGAAAGGGGACAGCGTCAGCCTAAAGATTAGTGACCTAGAAAGTCACTGGTTCAAATTTGGGGAAATTCCGTCGACGACAGTGAATGCAAAACACTCTCCTTCCCCCTCAGTAACTACCTTGAGCAAGGCACTTAATCCCCAACTGCTCCACTGGAGTTGATCAGTGTCTAACAGTAGAAGACTATGGTTGGACTGGGCATCTCCCTGGTGTCAATGTGTGTAACTGTGTGCTTGTGAAGCAGGGCACACAGCAGCAGACACCATCATACATTATTGTGTAGAGAATAACTCTTACAGTTAATTCAGGAAGTCTATAACGTTTAAATGAGAACGATAACGTGAATGAGTGAAAGGGTGAGGGAGGGCATGAAAGCAATAAAAAAGAGATAGAGGTTAATTGAGGACTGCTGTAAACTTGTTATCCTTAAAAAAGGGCACAGACATGTTTTACAGCGCTCTCTTTCTCTCGCTCCTCCATCTCTCTCACTCTCAAAGAAATATGTTCAGACGAAAAGCACTTTGAGCAACATGAAAGATCACTAACTCAGCACACACACACACACACACACACACACACACACACACAGTCAAAAACCCACGCAGAGCGAGGACGTGGAAAACTAGAGCGCCGGAATAGAACATTCTGTTATTCCAAGAACACTTTTGAAGGAACACTTGGGTACGAGCACACTGAACTGTTTCCTCTGTTTCCTCACACACACACACACACACACCCACACACAAGCCCATATACACACACAAACATCATGAACATGGCTGGGTCCTGCGTGCAAAGCAATGTGACAGTATTTGAGAGCTCAGCAGGGTTGAGTGGTTGTTTTTCTTATTCAAGGTTTGCGGCTGAAGGTGATCAAAAATGAACAGAGACGCAGACGAGACGAGATGGGATTTTTCAAGCTGCTACGTCCCCGGTGCCGGGGTGTGTGCGTGCGTGCTGAGTGGAAGAGAGCATGGGTGCCGCTTGCCACGCGAGCCAGTCAAATGACATAAATCATAAGGCTGACAGCACCAAATGGAGGAACAGATATGAGCCAGATCTGTCATCGGTGATAAGGCTGAGATAGAGAGAGCGAGCGAGCGAGAGAGAGAGAGAGAGAGAGCGAGAGACTGCGTGTGTTTACTCAACCGATGGTTTACTCATTTAACAGCTTTCAATGTCAGCAGACTGACTGAAAAGCACTTTCTTCTCCGTGCCTCTCTCCTCTGCCCTCTCCTCCTCTCTGCTTATCTCCTGTTGTTCATTACTCTCTTCTTTTTTCAATATTTTCCCCAATTTCCAATAAAAAATGCAGTGGGTCAGCTGAATCAACTTTCTCTGCTCCTTGTTTCCATTCTCTTTTTTATTCTCCTCCCTCTATCCTCTCAAACAGTTGTTTCCCATTTGCACCGGCCTTCCTGCCGTGCCATTGGTCAAGGAGCCGGCAGCCAATCAGGGTGATGCAGACCCACGCTCGTTTTTTTTTGTCTTCTTTTGTTCCTGTGTTTCCTCTTCATCTTCCTATGTCTCAATCGCGTTTCCGCCTACCCTCTTGCCACTTGTTTTATTCTCTCTCTTTGCCTCTTTCTCCCTTTGTTTCCTTACCTGAGAACTTGGCCTTGCTCTCTCTCTTTTGCCAACAACCGTTCTGCCTCCTCCTTCCTAGAAGCAGCAATTGCCAGCCTGTCAAGAGACAAAGAGAGAGTAGAAGAATAAATGAAGTGATGGTTTGGAGAGGGAGAAAAAAAAGGAGGGTGAAGAGTTTCAAGCAATATTCACTCATTAGAGAACCTAAGAGAGCCAAATGTAATGCTGCCTCACTCCCAGGGGGTAAAATGAGCTTATAGATAATGCAATTTTAATGATATAGAAGAGAGGATGATCGTGATGAAACGGAATGAGATGAAAAATTAAAATGAATCTCAGAGGTAATTGATATAAAGATGAGATGGATTCCCCTCCCCAGCTTATCTTATCTCGTTATGGGTAATCCAATACATGATGAATTGATATTTGCATATGAAGAGATGAAGCTGAGCACAAAGGAAAATCTAATAAGATTAAAGTGCAAAATAAAGAAAAGTTGCACAGGTAAAGAAAAAAAAGTGTTGAAATCCTACTAACTGTCGAGGCACCTAGGCTGTTGGCACTTATGGATGATTTACAGTACATGGCGCTGCAGGCATAATAACAGACCACACTTATTCAGCATTTCTATTGAGCAGACACGGACATTCTGCCTGATTGATTCCAGAAAGGAGCAATCAAATCAGACAGACAGATTCCAGAAAGGAGCAATCAAACAGGACACATAAACAGTCAGCTCATGTGACCTGGGTATTCAGAGAACAGAGACAACACATCCTGCTCTTTCTAAAACACCACAAACAAGCACTGACAGCGAGACGGAGAGCGGGAAAAACTTAACGAGTGGTGAGAGATAGAGAGAGCAGACCAGAGGAATAAAGAGAGACTAAAAACAGACAGGTAATTCTCAATCATAACCAAGAAAGTGTAATCAAGGACTGCAATTTGATTTGAAGGAGATGTAATGATGTTGCCAGGGTTTTTTTCTGGGTAGTGCCAACAGTTTAGAAACAAACATAAAGGCTAACAGAATCCATTCGGAGGTCCTATAGCATGGAAAATATCTGGTGAGCAAATTAGCAAAGTCCTTCTCTAGTACATACCAACACCACTGTTGCACCTATAATGATGGTAAAGAACAACCTGTCACTAAAAGTAAAAATGAAATATTTAAGAATGGTAGCCTGTCTGTTCTTCTTGAAACATATGCATTACATTTTAATCATTTAGCTGGCACTCTTATCCAGGGTGACTTACACAGCTTTAACAGCTTAAATTCCTATCTGATTCGCTGACGCATTGTTGTATATACATTGGTGTATACAGACACAGTAAGTCAACAAGAGGGAACTGTTAAACTGAATGGATATTTTGCATTGTAGCCAATTTAGCAGCAATCTAAATTTGACTGCAGAATGCAGGGAATAAAGAGCAATTCTAAGCCACCACAGCCCAACACAATAAAAGGTTACCGATCCAGGTGACAGAACCGAGCTAATTCTCAGAGGCATTCAGGGTGCAATATATTTTTTAAAGATTTGGAAAGGCAATTGTTTTTACATACTGTGCACTGAAGATACATAGACAATAAGACAGTGGCAGAGTTGCATAGGCATTAGCAAATCGTTCCCGCCGGGTGACAACCTCGTAACTCTAATTATAGTTTAAAATTTGAACTACAATTGGATTGAATTACATGCTCCTCTATGGGTTGAGAAAATTCTACAAACCTTGGACAAACCTTTTCAAATCCAATTCAATAAACTCAAAATTACAAGGTCTTCAACCTATAAACAAGGCTCATTTTCTTAGTTCCCGAAAGAAAAAGAAGTACCCAAGTACATTATAGTATTGGGAGACAGACAGAGAGAAAGTGTGAGAAAAGAGACAGAAAGAAAAAAGAAACAGAGAACCTGAGGCAGGCAAACACAAAGACATGTACACACATGGCGACACATTTAACATCATTCACGCTATGCTTCCTTGCTTATTGCTGTCTGATTTTAGCCCGCTGGGAAATTAGCTAGCATCAGAGTCTAAACATGCTCTATTTCCAAAACCACGAGAAATAATAGCATTCCCTAACTATTTGCAGGATTGTGATTAGGCTATGTGTCAGTTCTAATCTGGTTTGTGAATAAAACAGTGAAATAAAACTGCTGTGTGTGTGCGTGCAAGCGTGTTTTGTCTCTATCTGTGTAATATACTCTCTGTCAGTGAGAATTGCATGTGGGAGGCTGAAAGCAGCATGGGGTGAGAGTGGGGTGAGCAAGCATGCGTGTGTTTCTAGTAATCCTGTCTGTGCGCACTACGTGTGCGTGAATGAGAGGCCGTTTGAGTCTGAGTGTGTTTATAAGTAAATAAGTATGCGTGTGACTGTGGCTCAGCTGCTCTGTGTGTGTGTGTATGTGTGTGTGTGTGTGTGTGTGTGTGAGTGTGTGTGAGTGAAAGAGAGATTCTGAGGGTTAGACTTTTCTGTGAGCGTTTGAGCCTGTCTGCATGCGTGTTTGCCACTTTTTGACCAAGTCTGAATGAGCCTGTGATCCCAAGTGTGTGTGTGTGTATGTGTGTGTGTGTGTGTGTGTGTGCGTGTGTGTGTGTGTGTGCGTGCATGCCTATGCTTAGCGAGTGATGGCAGCCCAGACTCCCACTGTTCACCCATCTGTCCCCACAGGTCCCAAAGCCAGATCAGAAAGAACACTGCCTCGGGAGGGGTGTGTGTGTGTGTGTGTGTCTGTGTGAATATTAATGTGTGTGTATTCCGTTGTGTGCTTTGTGTGCGTGTGTTTGAGGCCCTGTTCCCAGGGCAGTGGCTGTCAGTGGAATAACTAGGTAGCACGGTGCCAGTGAGTGCGTGCCAGATTAGAGTACCCCCCTACCAGCAGCCCAAATCAACCGCCTCATCAGGACACGGCACACACATCCACACACACACACACACACACACACAAGCAAACAAAATTACCGCCTCATCAGGACACGGCACACAGATACACATACACACACACACACACACAAGCAAACAGAATTACGATGATGATCTGCCAACAACAGTGTTATCGTGACCTAGCAAGCCAAATATTTCACTTTTTTGTGTCAAACAGTTTGTCAGTTTTGTGCTCAGCCATATTTTCACAGAGATTTTGGCTAAGGTCATCTTACAAAGCCTAACTTGTCCCAATGGGAGTATGCTCAGCTCAGGATTGAGTACAAAATGTTCCATGTCATTATGTCTCTTTATTATATTCTATGACTTAAAAAGGGAAATGGGGATCCTGAGGTGGACGGAAAGTGTTTTAAAGATGAATATGGAATTATGAAAAAAGATGTAAAGATGATTTACTTTTGATTGAATTTCCTTGCATTAGCTTGCTAGCAATGTGCTACAGCAAGATTGCAAGATTCTTTTATGCTGCCTTCTTTTGAAATGAACACTACATGTATTGACACAATGTACTGCTTCAGTCAAATGTGCACTACCTTGTTCATTCTTTGTGGCAGACTGGGGGGGAGGGAGGGGGGTAGGCTTAGGCTTTTTTAACCTGTGTGTGGATGTGTGAGCGAGAGGGAGGCGCCAGTGTGAGAGAGGCTGGCAGCGTGGATGCAGGAGCGATCGGGAGGATCGGGGGGCCGGCGGACTGCAGGAGCGGAGAGCGAGGGTCCACGGCTGACCCGCCGGGGAGCACTTAGGCGCGTCGGCGGAGGGACACGGCGCTACCAACTGCCGTCAACACCAGGCCGGGTTTACGGTTGGCGTTAATAAAAACAGCCCTGCTGGCCACTTGACTCTCCTCATGCCTACGTGTCTCTGTCTGTCACGAACCCCGGTACAGGGGCAACTTGCCACATTCTTGTTCACCCCTTTTTATTCACCGCCACTGTGTGTGTGTGTGTGTGTGTGTGTGTGTGTGTGTGTGTGTGTGTGTGTGTGTGTGTGTGTGTCACAAGGTCTCACATAACATATGCCATATAACAGATGGTGTTATCCAAAGTATGTTGCATTACCACGAATACTTTAGATTCCTAAAGCTTGCATTTTGTATGTGTGGCTCAGCGGGACTCAAACCTTTAACCTTGCCGTTGTTAGTGCCATGCTCTGAAGGGCGAGGGTGATAGTTTGCCAAAAAGTGAAGTGTTCACATACTGCAGTGTCGATTTTTGTAAAACACCATGACATAAAAGCTGTCAGCTGTGACCTCTAACACAACTTATTTTGTTCTGATACAGGAAATCACAGCCAAAGTCAAAGGTAGCAAGGAAGTGGCTTTAGACTAATGAGAATGTACGTCAGTGGGATTCTTCCTTAAGTTACAAATAGAATTGTATTTTATGGGCAAGAGAAGGTAATGTGACTTGAAAGCATGTATCTCAATATGCAGTACACATTGAACAAGTGTAGACTCTGAGGTAGCAAGGACATGCTGGAAATGGAGGGGGGGGGGGGGGCATTAACATTGTATGCATGCGTGTGTGTGAGTGTGTGTATGTGTGTATGTGTCGACGTGTGTGTGTGTGTGTGTAGTGTGACACCTGTCTGTATATATTTTGTTTTCACGTAGTCTGGTAACCATGAGGGATACCATAGTGATGATAGTATCATCCAAATAGCAGATGCACACATACACTCACACACTCAAACACAAACAATGATATCATATTGGTTATTGATATCATAAGGCTAGGCTTGAAGGATATGAAAATGCATTTGGCCTCCAGCTTGTCCATTTGAATTCAAATTCAAAAAAGGAATTAGGTTATCTCTGTGTGTTTTATTTGTATATGAAAATGACGGTGTTGGTTGCTATGCTACTGCTCTAACTGTTGTTATTGTCAATTACCAAATAAACTGGGCCATACTGTGTGTGTGTGTTAGTTTGCACATGTGTGAGAGCATACACACACACCTACACACACACACACACACACACAGACACACACACACTTTAATAATACTGTTGTTGTGTTTGTTTATCTTGTTGTCATGAGCCCCATAGTGAGGCTGTGCCACCATTAGTGCTGAATAGAGGTCATCTCCTAGCAGGATGTTCCCCTCCAATAAAACTAAAACACACACACACACACACACACACACACACACACTCATCACACAGCACACATCAGAGTAAGACAGATGCTCACAGATTCAAGCACACAGAGAGACAACAGAGACAAACACAGATGGTTAGCAAAACAGACGTGTACACTATACACAGGTATAAAAGCATACACACGTGTGGCATAGATACACACAACACACACACAGACAAAAAAGACAAAAACACATACACACACAATAGTCACACAGCAACATTAAAAAACAGACAAAACTCAATTACAGTAGAGAAGTACATTACTCAGACATGAAGATCCACACTCATTACACACACTTGCTAGAACACAATTATTGACATAAACTGTACAAACTGTCTATAGCAACAGACATTAGTAACTCGTGGCACAGATGTTGAAAAAATGTGTGTGTGTGTGTGTGTGTGTGTGTGTATCAGTCTGGCTGTTTGATGTGGTAATCTGAGCTTGAAGTTGGGTCAGACCTAATGCCTCAGATGCTGGCTTTGAAGGCTAGCTGACTCTGTTTAGTACAGTTGACAGGGTGTTACCTAACAGCCACACACACACACACACACAGAGAGAGAGAGAGAGAGAGAGAGAGAGAGAGAGAGAGAACATGTCTAGCGACTTGTATATTGTTTGTGTGGTTGCTACTGGAGACCAGAAATTGAGATAAAACCACATGAGTACAAACCTAATTTGGCATAAAGGACTTCCTCGGAACAAATGGATGCCTTTGTATTTGTCATCCATCATTTGTCGCCTCTTCTTTCCTTCCCTCCCACCTGCAAGTCATCCTATCACAATTACAATACGGCCCCAGGTGTGTGTGGGTGTGCGTGTATATATATGTGCTCACACCCGTTTTTCATTTATTCTTCATAACTGCCAAGTCAAATTTTTTATGCGACTGTGTGCAAGTGTGATTATCATATCCTTTGCAGGTGTATGTGCGTACATGCATGCTTGCACAACACACACACTCAGACACATACACACACACACAGACACACATATTTGGATCAGCACTGCGACCATTCAGTCAAGGGGAAGCAAGCAGAGCATATAAAATTCCCAGACACCTCTCTCAACACCAAGACACATAAGATGCATAGTTATGTTTCAACCTGTCTTGACTTAAACACGCTCTGTCTGTCTATCCGGATCTGTTGATCAGCTTCTCTTTTCTCCACTACTGTTTTTACGCCCTGGTAAACTCTTAAAATCTTTGTTCCCCTCATAACGCTCTCCTATCTCCTCCAGTCGCTATGTTTATCAACTCTTCTGTCCGTCTAGCTTCCCTTACCTCCTCAGAAACTCTGTGTTTATTGCTCTCTCTCTCTCTCTCTCTGTCTATCTTTTTCTCTCAGAGACATAGATAAAAATACCCCAACTTCTGTGTATGTTTCAGCTTGTCTAGCAGGTGACATTTTAAAATCAGGTTTAATTGCACACTGCACATTGCTAGCCTTCTTACCTTGCTTGTCTCTTCAATGAAACCTGTCATACACGCGCGCGCACGCGCACACACACACACACACACACACACTGTCTGAATGGTGACATTTCAATCACGCGTGAATGGAGAGTCTGTTGTTATCCTCCTTCTTGTCAGTCACTCTACCACACACACCATGATCACTTCTTATATTGTCATACTGACGCAGGATAAAATAACCAATTGGCACAGAGGAAGAAAATGATAGTACATCAAGTAGTATATATGTGTAATTTCTGATTAATTAAATTGTATTGAAATCAAACTATTCCTCATTTTGCTGGAGACCATGTGGAACTCACTCAAGGCCCCCTGGGGGTCCTCACAACTCTGAGAACCACTGCTTTAAAAAGGTTTTGCACAGGAGGTTTTGCACAGAGAGATGATAACTCAGACCATTTTAAATCTGTCAATCTGTCATTGTCAGCAAATGAATCCAGCATCAGAAAGACCCAGTTCACATTCATGCCCACGTCCGTAATCAGCCCTATTATCCTCCTTGGTCCCAGGACAGTAAATTACAGAAGACTGACGTGGTCTCAAAACCAAAACTCTATCTCCAGTGTCTCCGAGGGGGAAGGGAGGGCCATCAATCATAAGCGTATCGCACATGACAATGCAGTCACACTCCTGCTGTGTAGCCAGTCATTCAGAACCGCACTCCCTCCTCATTACCTCCCACTTGCTTTCTCTCATTCTTCTCTCTCTCTCTCCTCCCCTCCTCTTTCTCTTTAATCTGTCCATTACCACCAGTGTGCGTCAGATGGTGTAAAATTGCAGCAAAGTGCTGGTAAATTGCCGGTTTAAGTGTTTGTGGATTGACAGAGGTGTGCGCGTGTGTCTGTGTGTGAGAGAAAGAGAAGGGGAGAGAAAGAGTGATCAAAAAAGCAGATTAGGTTATAAATAGTTTATGAGGGGGAGATGAAGGGAAGCTAGGCAGTGAAGACTGAATTCCCCGTATATTGATTTGTCATTTTGAAGAAATGAAGCGAAAATGACATATTTAAACACAAATGAACAGGGCATCACTAACGTAATAAAAGAATCTAGGCAAGCAAAGCGCCTGATTAAAGCATCTAACATGGGAGATGGACAAAGAGTAAGAGAAAGGGACACCGAGAAAGACAGGTACAGATATAAAAAGAGAAAGAGAGCGAGAGAGAGAATCTGTTGTTAGTCCACACTTTCCTCTCACACGTCACTCTGCCGTGCATCATTATCTCGGCCTGAACTCTGACCTCCTGACCGGCGCTTGGCCCCGAGGCTCTTGTGTACAACCGCGTGTGTGCATGTGTGTGTGTGTTTTAGTGAATGAGTGTGTGAGAGAGGAAAAGAGGCTCTGGTAATCAGCTTACATTACACCGGATAGTGGATAGTGGATTGACGCTCCCTGCCTACCATACACATCACGACATATGGACGACTAGAAACACAGCCAGCCATGTGAGTGCACAGGCTGTGTCCCGCACACACAAACACACACACACGACACAGACTTACACACAAGAAAACAACACAAAATCTAAACAAAAAGGCAAGCAAAGTAATCACTGTAGCAGGATTTTTTCCAACAGTATAGATGTTCCCTATAGATCCACACAGAAAGGTGGGGCTAAAACGTGAAAAGGGAAAAACTACACACAACACAGTCATACAGTCATTGGTGAACCAAAGACCCCACTGTCAAACTAAAATGAGAACTGATAACTTGTAATACTACCAGCCATGAAAACAGACTGGTAGCAATGCAAACCAGTTAGCTGTACCTTACAAGTACCTGGATGGCCATTGTGTGTCTGTCCAACTCTTAAGTGGCATAACTGTGAGCTAATGGAATGATAATGGAAAATGTATTATTTGTGTTTCTTTTGCTGCACACACACACACCCACAAACACACACACACACACACACACACACACACACACACACCCGCTACAGGTAGGAAGTTCATGCATGTCATCACTACATGTATCTCCAGAGGGGGTTGCTCATGCTTCCCACCCCACCACATTCACCCCAAGGCAAACTATAATGGAGCTAATGAGAGACGCTGGAAGGCAAAGGCTGATTGTTTGCATGCATGCGTGTGTGTGTGTGTGTGTGTGTGTGTGTGTGTGTGTGTTTGTGTATGTAAAATGAAAACCTCAGAACCTTATTACTCTGTATGTCCACAACATACTATACATACAAAATACTTTATCTATTTGTGGTGTAAACTGCGCTTTTTTGTGGGTATGTGTGTGTGTGTGCATGCATCCGTCCATGCAGGTGTGTGTTTAGGGCTTCAGAACCTTGTTATGTTGTATGTCAACAGGGCATACTTTAGAGGTTCGGGGCGTTTCATAGCACTCTCATGACATGCATGAATTTCCATGTATTTCTCATAAACACAGCTCTTAGACTTTGATGGCTGTTTGATTACAGTCACCTGCTATTTGATTACCAACACTTAAATGGTGATGTAAGTGAAAAAACTGGAATCTTCACCATCTGTGTGTGTGTGTGTGTGTGTGTGTACACACACACACACACACACACACACACACACACACACACACACACACACACACACACACACACACACACACATCTGATAATGTAGCTGCGAGGTGAACTTTCCCAGCATGGTACGTGGTAGAATGTGGAACTGAAAAACCACCCCAGCAAGTCTACCATCAGCTTCCCTATTCTACTGCACGAGACGGGCTTACACACACACACACACACACACACACACACACACACACACACACACACACACACACACACACACACACACACACACACACACACACACTTACTTGCTGACTAGAATTGGTAGATGTTGCTGGGCAACACTAATGAGAGCATTTGATCAGGAAACTATGGAAACTATTAGAGCATGCAGTGACAATATGACTATTATAAAAAGATTATTATGTTCCTGTTTTCATAATTACCATTTACAATTTGCATTCATGTGTTTGCTTGTTTGACTGTTTAATCTCAGAGTCGTGGGCCTCCCAGAAGATAAGCCTACATGAAATAGAGAAAAGAGAAAAAAGAAAACTAGAAAACAAATCCAGAAATGCTTGTATTTCTTCAACCAATCACTACTTGGGACTAAAAAGCCAATAGGTGGAGATGTGAAGCGCAAGTTGTGGGTGTGGTAAAGAGATGGAGGTATTCTGAGTTGACCATCACAGTTGAGGAAGACATTTCAATCCTGAGTAATACATTAATTTTTCGATAAAACTGTATATGGCTTTGACCACACTAAGAAGGGGTGGGGCAAACTCTCACTCATTTTTAGTTGTACGGTACAATAGTGAAAACTGAAATACTTCCTGAATAGAATATTCAGGAAGTTAGTTGCTGACAAACAAAACAAATACATTTCCAGCCAGTAAACACACCTCTATTAAATATTGTTTCATTAAAATGTCTAGTTCCAGGAAGTTTAAATTGATTCACTGGGGATTTAATCAGTAGAGGGTACCAGAAAAACACATGTGAGGTAGATGTTTCTATCCCACTGAGCCATGAAGGACCACAAAGCTCACAGACCTCCATTTTCCTTTATTACGTGCTGGATGTGGGAGGTGTTGAAGACAGTAGGATATATAATTATACAGCAGGATCTGTGTCAGAGATACACAGACACAGAGATAAACACATGCATCCACACACACACACACACACACTGTCACGCTGTCATGTGAAAACCTGGTAACTCTGACTTTGGTGATTTCCATGTTGTAACTTAAAATGAAGGAACCCACGCTCCCCTAGGGGTTGAGAAAATGGTGTTATGAAACCTTTTAAAACTCAATGGGTGAACTCAAACTGCTTTTAGCTGTTTTTCCTAGTTCCTGTAAATCTGACATTGTCAAAACACAAGGTTTTCACCTGACAGCGATGATAAGTATGTCTGATTTGTCTAAGGGTGTGTTTGTGTGTTTGTGTGTGAGCAGCATGACTCATAGGATAATTGCAGGCATGAAGCCTGGCATTAAAGATTGTTTCACACAAGTGATGGGAAGCACAAACACACACACACACACACACACACTCACCTCTCTTCCAGCTGTTCCAGGTATTTTCTCAGCTCGTCTAAGTTTTTATTGGCCTTTTGAAGTGCATCACTCAAAACTTTCTCTCTCTCCTCACTCCACCTCTCCAAGTCTTCTCTCTGCTTCCTCTCTCTCTCCGTTGCTATCTCTCCAAGGTCTCCTCGAAGTTGTCTCTCTCTTTCTTCACTCCTTTTCTCAAACTCTACTTCTATCTTTCTTCTCTTTTCCTCATCCTTTTGTTCAAACTCCTCTCTCAGAGCTCTCTCCATTGCTTCATTCCTCTCTTCTCTCATGCGTTTCTCTTTTTCTTCTGCTTGTCTCTGCACCTCCAGATGAAGTGCCCTCTCCCATTCCAGCCTGCCCAGCTCCAGTGCCTCTCGCTGGACCGTCTCTCTCTGAGCGGCCCCTCTCAGGTCCTGGAGTTCAGCCTCTACCTGAGCTAGTCGGGTCTGGAGCTGGTGGAACTCGTGGAAGATGAGGTAGCTGACTCCACAGTAACGACACACTGTCTCACTGTGCTCCATCTGTGGGGAAAAATACACTCAATTCACTGGGAATGATAAGTACAATTACTACATGAATTAGAACTTCAACTTGATCAATTTTTGGTTGTAGAATTAATATAGGGTTAAGAAGTTCACATCATTGACAACCAAAAATTTAACAAATAGACGTAACTAGTTACAAAACCCCTATAATTGTCTTTAAATATTTAGTCTATTCATTTTCACACTCCAGATATGTATTTAATTTTTCTAGGTAGTACTCAAATTTTGCTTGCTATTTGTCAAGGAATCAAATACGCATTAAGCAGTATAGAAATAGCATTTGGTTTTGTAGGGTATATTGTACAATGGGGCCTTGAACACTGCACTACCAAAGCTGAGATGAAAACATTTAGATTGACAACTCTGGGCTCTATTATGCCTCTAAATCTTCCATTTCAACCACGTCATTGCTGACAAAGTCTTTTTGTCTGTCAGCAGTTCAAATCAGAGGAACACACATTCTCTAATCCTTCCTTCAGATGTTGTTTTTACCACTGCCTCTGCAAAAAAAAAACAGTTCATCTTTCTCTTTCTCTCTGTGCCCGTGTATTCTCTCCTAGCTGTTGTTTGTCACGTCTCACAGGCTCATGAGGGATAAGATCACATTCCCGGAGCTTTCATCTTCATGCCGGTATGTGGCAGACAGTTGATATTTGGATGACATGCTGACTGACAGCTCCTGTGTCAGTGAGCCCGAGACAGAATTGTAAACTAGATGAGAGAGACTCGTGAACAAGGTGAAAGAAACTTGTAAACAAAGACGAGATGCATGGGAAGACAACACCGCGACAGGGAATTGGAATTGATCATTTCGTTTTTGTGGAGGTGTTGATTGGGCACGTCCTGTATAACTAATCCCATTGGGAGGAGAGAGAGAACAACAGTGGGAGGAAGGGATACATACAGTAGGTATATACCTGGGTCAAACCTATGGGATTTACTGCATCAGGACAATTCTACCCACCGGTACCACCTCAAATGAACTGTCAAGCAAACATGTAAAAAATTGCAAAAAATGAAATGTAAATTTGGAGCATTTCCCTTCAGTTAGGCTAAGCTTCCAGGAAGCTGAAGCCATGCTCAGTTGACTTTCAAATAGTGTGTGAAAGTGTCTGTCAGTCATATTGTCCTACGTAGCAAGCCATCTGCTACAACAAACAGGTGCTACAACAAACAACAAACAAATGCTAAGATGCTACTATCTGACTCAGGCTGAAGACAAAGAGATAGACAGGTATATGACAGACAAGCAGACAAGAACAAAGGAAAGACAGACCCTGCTTGAAAGAGATTGACATGGGTCATAATGTATCATCATCATCCCCTGTCTCTCTGTCTCCCTTTTCGTTTAGGATAAGCGAGGAAACAGAGAGACAGAACAACAGGGAGGTAGACAGATAGACAAAACACAGACAGCCCCGCTTGAACGTCTGTCCCTCTGACAAATGATTGACAGGCGTCACACTCATGAAGATATGGCCTCTCTTTCACTCTCTCTCTCTCTCACTCTGCTTCATCTAGCTTTCCCTCTCTATTCCCACCTATCACCCTATCACTGTGCTAGCATCTTGTCTATCCATGTCAAGTCTTCATGCGGATTATCTCTGCCTCGTGTCTGTGGGGCAGTAAGCGTCTTCTGGTGGTCACGAGAGAGAGAGAGAGAGAGAGAGAGAGAGAGAGAGAGAGAGAGAGAGAGAGAGAGAGAGAGAGAGAGTGTGAGGGAGGGGAAGCTTCAGAACCCCACAATGTATTACATTGTGTGACCACAGAACGCACTCTGGAGAATATGAGCTATTATTGTTTGCAGTGCGTGTGTGTGTGTGTGTGTGTGTGTGTGTGTGTGTGTGTGTGTGAGAGAGAGAGCGAGCGTGAGCAATATTTGGGCTATGGGCTCAGGGGTTTTTAGTGTTTACTGTGCAGATGTCCTTGTGGTTCCTGCAGGCTCTGATACAGCAAAGAAGTACTGTGTATGTGTGTGTGTGTGTGTGTGTGTGTGTGTGTGTGTGTGTGTGTGTGTATGTGTATGTGTTTAAGTGTGCTTTGTCCGAAAATGCTTATGCATTTAAATCTGTGTGTGTGTGTGTGTGTGTGTGTGTGTGTGTGTGTGTGTGTGTGTGTGTGTGTGTGTGTGTGTGTGTGTGTGTGTGTGTGCGTGCACATGTGTGCGTGTGTGCGTGTGTGCATGTGTCAGGCCATGGTTGCCCTCAGGTCACTCCAGCCTTGTGTATTGCTCCTTTGTTTTTTGTCTCCATGACTACATCACGCACATACAGCACAACACACACTTTGGGACAGATGAAGGCACAGAGACACACACAGACACAGACAGACAGACAGACAGACAGACAGACAGACACACACACATACAAACACGCACATATTGAAACACACACAGACACACGCAGACAAAGGCAAATTTACTCATATAAGCATCTTCAGACAGACAGGAAACTCACACAACCTCTCACTCTGACAAACACACACACACACACACACCCACCCTGGGGGTAGAATGTCTGCCACCAGTGGGTTGTGTGTTCCAGTGACTGAGTTCGGCCCCGTGGGGAGACCCCTTGCCCTCGGCACTGACACATTCACTTAGCACTCAAAGCACAAACTAACCGCTCCACGCTCTCACACACACATATGCACATGCACACACACACACACACACACACACCACAAGCGCACACGCTTCCAAAAAATGACGTGACAGGAGGAGAGGAGAGAGAGAAAGAAAGATGCAGTGAATGCAATAAAGAAGTGACAGAAGAGAAGCGAGGAGAGAGAACGAGAGAGAGAGAGAGAGAAAGAGAGGGAGAGGAGAAAAGGTCTTGTCGTCCTTTGAATGTTTCATGCCAATAGCCAATTGCTGGTCTTTCCTTTCTAGATACCAAACCTCTTTGTCCTCTAGTTCACACCACTTGTAGGTGTCTTCTCTTATCTCTCTTTATTCTGTTTCATTCAGTCTCATTCAGTCATTTACCTCAGTGGCATGACTGATAAACAGAAACACTATTGCCAAAAGTTGTTTGAAACATAAAATGATGAAAAACAAACAGTCCCTACATTCACCCTGTATTGATTTGGTCATACATGTATAATCAGAGTTGACAAATATCTAATACTAAACAGCTCATCATAAAGTCATCCAAAGTGCACTTATGTAACTATTCAAACCAGATGGAGGTAAAGTTACACCAGTGAAGTTGTAATAACTTTGTGTGTGTGTGTGTGTGTGTGTGTGTGTGTGTGTGCACCTGTCTATTTCTATAACCCTCTTTCGTTGTCTCTCTTTGTGTTTCAGCCTCCTCGTTTCTCTCTCTCTATCGATCTTCAGTCACTGACCATAGAGTCCTATGACTGAGTCTCCTGTGTGTGTGTGAGACACGTTTTACACCTAACAGGCACAGGCGAGCTGTGTGTGTGTGTGTGTGTATGTGTGGCTAGCACTTGGACACCCCTACCCCCACCACCCACCTCCCCTACCCCCACCCCACCCCACGTTATCACCACAATGTCTCCATGCTCCATCAATTAAACATGGGGCCTATTACCTCTCGCCTGACGTGAAACATTTAGGAGGGGTGGGGCGACTGGGTTGGGGCGACTGGGTTGGGGTGGGTGGAGGTATTCAATGAGAGGCTGGTGTCTTGTCAGGATAAGAAACATAATTAATTTACGTAAAGCCTTTTTAACTCCCTCTGGGAGTGAATGTGTGTGTGTGTGTGTGTGTGTGTGTGTGTGTGTGTGCGTGTGCGTGTGCGTGTGCGTGTGTGTGTGTGTGTGCGCAAATGTCTGGGCTCATTGTCTCATACACTGTGGGCGGTGATGTGTGCGCTTTGCAGACAAAGCACACCGAAAAGAGACTTCATTTTCCCACTTCTACATCTCTCCTCCTCCTCCTTTACCACCACATCCGCATCCTCCTTCGCCCTTCTCCGTTCTCTTCTTCTCCTTTTCTCTTCTTCTCCTTTTTTTCCTCCTCCTTCTCCTATCCAATCACTGTTTTCCCCCTTCTCCTCCTCGTCTTACTTCTCCTCTCCCTCCTCCTCCGCCTCCTCCTCGGCTACAGCTGCCGTGACCCGTCTGGCTCATCAAAACACCAGAAGTGGGTCACTGTCACGCACATGCACCCCTCTGTTACACACACACACAGTACACACACACACACACACACACACACACACACACACCCCTATATATACCCACCCAAACACATTCCGTGACCTGTAGTAGCAGAATATAAACTGACCAATACGGCCACACAACAATTTATATACGCAATCATGCACATTGTGTAGTAAACATGAATGCATACACGGACAGACAGACACACACACGCACTCCCCAATCTGTACACTACAATACACTTCGCTGTATTCCATGTGCATCAGTGTTTACAGCACAGTCTTGTGTTGTGGATACAAATAATGTGAATATTATGTTCCTCCACCACAAATTGGATTATCTGACAATAGCACAAATTGGATGTGCCATTTTCACCTGTTTCTTATGTGAAAAAGTTAGCTAATGTTTGTCTTTGTGTCTCCCCCACATAATCCTTTCATGGTGGGCGAAATTTCTCTCCTTTTTCTTGCAAGACATCATGCTCAAAATTTTGTCTG
>JAXDDW010000010.1:6302500-6330000 GCA_034670385.1 Hoplostethus mediterraneus | reverse complement strand
ATGTAGCAGCTACTTGTATTGTTCAGTAGTGATACCAATTTGACCTGTTTTAGTTTGATCTACTTTTAATAAACAATGAGAAAGGAGTAACTTGTGTAATTTGTATTGGGGAAAAAACATACTGTCCAAAATCATTATACCATCAAAAATAAGAAAAATATGTTTAGATGATAATTTGCCTATATCACCCTGTGCAACAGCTCTCTCTCTTTCTCAGATTTAAAACACAGACTGATATATGAGGTGAAGAGAGGACAGCAAAATAGCCAGTGAAAAAAAACGAGAGGGGGGGGGGTGTCTGATACACTAATCAGAGTTAGCAGACAACACATGTGCTTCCGTTACCCCCACTACACCACGCATCACAACACACGGCTCGGCACGGCACGGCACAGTAAGCCAAGAGGAGCCAGAAGAGATAATGCTGTCTGTACTGTGTGTGTGTGTGTGTGTGTGTGTGTCTGTCCTTATGTCTGAGTTCTATTTTTCCGTCCATCTATCTGATTTGTCAGTACATCTACACCTCGAAAATGTACTAACTTTTTTGGTTTTCACTTTAAGGTGAAACCAGATGGCGTTCTCTCCTACTAGATGACAGTCAGTCGAGCAAACAAAATGCAACCTCATTTAACCTTCTCAACCAAAAGGGAACACGTGCCCTCGCCTGTAGTATTAAACCATGAGCTGAATCTAAATAGGTACCTGTATACGCATGTGCAAAGAGGAACGTTCAGACCAATCACTAGGTAGATTAGATTAGGAAACATCTCCAACTGTGCCTTCTAATTGGTCAGTTTTACACACCATATGTCACATCAATATATCTATTACAGACTTTTTGTGCCAATATCAATAATACACCCACCTGCACAAAACAGTACATCTAGAATCAAAGTAATCTCACTGTTTGTGACATTTCCAAATATTTTATCAGTGTCTGACATACTGGCAGTAGCAATATGGTAAAGTTAGAATTACTAGAGTTACCACATCTATATAGTGTATAACAATATATATAATATATAACAATGCCCTCAGTGCTCAACCTAATTAATAGGAATGTGTTCAAGATGAGTGAGATTAGTTAGATATCTGACCAAAACCTGTACAGTAGTCTTAGGTGGGGTGCCTGCTGGCCTGTACTGCACCACTTAAGCCAATAGACTCACACAGCCACAACTAATTCAGTTTCCTCATGAGTGCAAACAGTTAAGGCCCATGGCGCCAGAAGCCCAGCTTCTGAGCAAGGCTAGCTCAAGATAGCCAGACAAATCCATGCTGTGGTGCCAGGGTGGATACCTTTGCAACTTAAGATATCAGTTGTAACTCAAAGAGGTAACCAAGCTGGTTAATTTCATTTTTAAAGGATTGAGTTTGTGAACACATTATGAATGTGAATCTTTCAAAAACAACTGCCTCTGGCTGGCACGGCAAGTGCTTTATAAAAGCAACAGTGACCTTGTAATGACCTGTGGATTATCATGCAATATTGTCACTTTGTATTACCAGGCCCCAGACAACACCCGTGACAATATTGCACGATAATCCCCCCGCTGTCTCTCAGTCATTATTGCAGATCAGCATTCACCTGATGAAACCTCTCTCTCCCTCCCTCTCTCTCTCCCTCCCTCTCTCTCTCTCTCTCTCTCGCTCTCTCTCCCTCTCTCAGCCCCCAGATTTAAAAAACAGACTGAAAAAAGGGTAGGAAAAGTGAAGGCAGAACAGAAAAACAGCCAGAGAAGAAGGAAAGGAGGGGGAGGATGAGGAGATAAGAGAAGAGGAGGAGGAGGAAGGGGGCAAGTCTGAGATACACTGATTAGAGTGAACAGACAACACATGTGCTACCATTATCCCGCGACCTCCTGAGGTCTTGTGGAGGAGAAGGATGAGGAAAAAAAGGGAGGGGTGTGTCTGGGTTTAAACTATCCATTATTCAGGAAGAGAGGGAGTGAGGGAATGAGAAAGAAAGAGAGAGAGAGAGAGAGGCAGAGAAATAAGAGCAAAGGAGAGGAGGTGTACCACGGTGTAGCTCACTGGGATATCTCGCTTGTCTCTCCTCTCCTCTCCTCCCCTCTTTTCCTCTAGAAGACTTTGCCACGCTCATATTAAAAATGGATGGATGGATGGAGGGAGGGAGAAGGAGAGCGAGAGGATTGAGAGCCCTCGGTCGGACAGGTCAACAGACAGAGGCACGGAAAGACAGGAGAGACGCTCAGGAGAGACGCTCAGGAGAGACGACTTCGGTTTAAACCTTTACATGGAAACAGACAGAAAGAAAGACAGAGAAAGGAAGGGACACAAGGAGAGAGAAGTTGAGTATGTGGCAACAGTAAAACAATGTCTGAAGGGGAGATCTGAGTAGAAGAGGGAGAAAAAGAGAGAGAGAGAGCTCCCCCGTGAACAAACCGGACTAGTCTGGTGACTGGAGTGTCAGCCATGTAACTTCTGCACTACCTGACTCTGCTGTAAGGTGTCCCAAACAACATATCACACAACAGACTGTATACTAAATCAGAAAGAAGAAATCTCCCAGTTTACAACATTGCTGTTGCAATTCTGCTGGTCCAATTTTGCTCAATTCTTAAAGGACTACACAGACTTTTGGGGAGTTTGGCCCATTGGTCACCTTGCCTAATACGTGACAAGACCATTGGCACCAAAATCATCTCTGGTAGCTCTGTCCAGTGGGCATGCTAACCCTTACACATACAGTTACACATACAGTACAGTAAGTAAGTAACCATAGGTGATGAGCATGAACATAGACCTTTCAGTAACCCAAAGCTGATATTGTTTTTTTATTTTATTCTTTGGCCTGTAGATTCACAACTTTGGAAAACAAAATCTCAATCTCATAAGTGAAGTCCATTATAAATCAACAGTGCAAAAACTTTAGCTGTCAGGGTTTGCTCACTTCCTGTGTAAACACAAGGGTGCACCCAATCCACACTTAGCCAGGGAGCCAAATCAGTCAGTACCACAGGCCCTAGGGTGACATTCAGTGTCACTGAAAGCTATGTATATGGAGAGAGAGGAGAGAGAGAGAGAGATGGTGGGGTACCATGTTGCGGAGACACTGGAGTAGGGATGGCAGCCCCAGGGTGAAACACACTATAATGTGAATGTGCTGGCTACCTAACTCAGCTCCTCCTCAATTATAAATGAAGCAAGAGTCAGACAGGTACTGCATGCATGCCATGGCGTGCGAGGGCATGTGTATATGTGTGTGTTTTTAAGAAGCAGTATTTTGTCTATAATGTCCTGTTGTGTTGAGGGGGTGGGGGGGGGGGTGCGGGGGGGTAGTGTGTCTGTCTGGTGTTGGGAGAGAAAAGGAAAAATAGGTGGCAATCACAGAATAGTAAGAGGGAGAGAATTATATTATGTCTGATAGGGTACCGTGTGCGTGTGTATGTGTGTGTGTGTGAGAGAGAGAGCGCGAGCGTGAGCAATATTTGGGCTATGGGCTCAAGGATTTTGTAGTGTTTACTGTGTATGTGGTGTATGTGTGTGAGTATGTATGCATGCACACAGTGCATCATGTCTTCATTTTTGCTCTCTCTGGTCTTGTTCATTGCATCTCTCTCTAATAAACAGAAAAAATTGCAAGTCTCTTCCACACACACTCAGGCACTCCCTACTCTCTCTCTCTCTTCCTCCCTCTCCATCTCACTCTCTAACTCTCTCTCAGGTGAATGTCTTGTCCTGGAGTCCTGTAACATTGTGTTTCTGAGCTCCTCTCACACCGCAACACTTGAGAAGTGAACAGGTAGTATTGTCTCTCATGTCTCTTTCTGCTCCTTGCTCTTTCTTTCAGTCTCCCGCTGTCTCTCATCTCTTCTCTCTGTCCTTCCCTGTCTTTTTCAGGTGAACTTCTTGTCCTGTTACATTACGTGGCTGAGCTCCTCTCACACTGTGGCACTTGAGAAGTGAAAAGGGAGTATCAGCTCCTCATGGAGAACAAGAGGTGCTCGGCTCTTGTGTAAAAAGGCTGCAGTGTACTCTGCTCAGTGCTTTGCTGACACCCACTGAAAACAACTGATCCTTCAGCCACACTGTGAACTAGAACACTGAGCTCGGAAAAAAAGAACAGATCTTTGAAGTTGAAGTGTCACTTTGGCAACTTGGTGAATCTTGCAAAGTGAGGGGGAAAAATGGCTTAAAGTTAGAGAAGTGTGGTCACTGGTTTGAATCCCCGGACCAGCCATGAAAATCTGCAAAGGGGAATGGAGTTAGTAATACTCTCACTTCCCTCAATAATGCATCTAAGGTGTCCTTTAGAATGGACAGTGGTCAACAGTAGGAAACTGTTGCTGTGTGACTGTATAAATGTGAAACAGGGTTGTGCTGAAAAAGAGCATGCATGCTCAGCAAAGTCGTACACAGTCGTTCCCTTGCAAATGCTAGTATGTTGGGAAAGACAGTCAATTCAATAACATTCTGTGCTCCTAAAATGTTGACCAAGGATTGATTGAAAATGCTGTACAGAAATAGAGAAAGTTCCTCCCACCAACCTCACCCAAACAATACTCATTAAGAAACTAGCAGACAATGGAACAAAATGTTTGTACAAAGACATATTTCATACAAGACAGTAGATGGAGAAAATGCAGCACAATATTGCTTTCCCTTCACTTTTCCATCCAATGTGACTTCATTTGAATGTCGCAATAATTCTCTAACAGGATGGTTCAGACCATCTAATTGACAGCATGGGTAGTTAGTCAAGCCAGCTAAGCTTCTTAACATCAAATGGTGAGGACAGAAAACATTGTCACTCTTTATTTCATCACATCTGACTTCAGCAGATGCCAGCACACATCGGGCAGAAGGCAGGCAGGCAGGCTGAAACCCTGGACAGGTCGCAGGGATAACACAGATGGACACACTCTCACATTCAGTCCTATGGGCAATTTAGAGTCTACAATCCACCTGACTTGCTTGTCTTTGCAACGTGAGAGGAACCCGGAGCACCCGGAGGAAAGCCACACGAACACCGGGAGAACATGCAAACTCCACACAGAAAGAGATCAAGCATTAGTCCCTCTTGCTCTGAGGTACATGACCATGCTGGTTATCTGTCCCACCATGTTAACCTGTTTAATTTGAAATGTTTATTCAAATAGCGTATTGCAAAGTGTCTGTGTATGTGTATGTGTATGTGCATATATACATACAGTGCACTGGCTGCATGCAAGTGTGTGCCTATGTCTAAGTGTGTGTGTGTCTGTGAGTGTGTGGGTGGGAGGCATGGCATGTGTGTGTCTAACCACAGCGCTCTCCCTCTCAGCAGCCCACCATTAAACCCCGGTGCCAGCCCTCTCCCTGCACACCAGGATTAACAGCACTTAAATGGGCCTGTTAGTACACCACCTCCTCTTTGCCTCCCACGCCGACTGGTGCACATGGCGCTGCCCACAGCTCCGAGCTCGTATCACAAACCGCCTCTGTTGTTTTTGTTCTCCTCTCGCCCCCAACCGCCTAAGCCTCCTCCAATAAATGGTGCTGAAGTGTTCTCTGCGGGAGGCTAAGCCCAGAACATCCTCTATTTTATGGACTTATTGGTATCTGAGTGGATGACAGAGGGAGGGAGGGAGAGAGAGAGGGAGGGAGGTAGACCCAGAGACCTAACCAGATGGGCTACAGGCAAAATATCAGCCTCTCTCTCTCTTTCTATCTCTCTCTCTCTCTCCATTTCTCTCAGTCTCTATCCCTTTATCATATGCCCTTTGTGACAGATTATGGACAAAGGGACTCAAACAGATGAATACACATAGTCAAGAGAGATGGATGCCCACCATAAAAATCCATTAAATAAAATGGATTCCCATCAGAGTCTGTTAGCCTTTGTGCAACAGGGCGGATGGACGGATGGATAAATGAATGAATGAATGGAGGGAGGGTGTCAGTGTGTGTGTTTGGGGGGGGGATTTTAGCTCTTTGTGAGCATGGAATGGCTGCTCTCACATCATACCAGGGGGTGTATTGTTCACAGCCATCCACTGGCCCCAATGAGAACATCCGGAAATTAATAGAAAGAAAAGGAGAGAGTGAGAGAGAGAGAGAGAGAGAGAGAGAGAGAGAGAGAGAGAGAGAGAGAGAGGGAGAGAGAGTCTTATACACCTTAATAAGTAATGTTACATGCACTTTGCCACAATAGGCCAAAATGACAAATGCAATTGAGATGTAATAAAACTGAAATGTATCTAAATCCATTAATAAATCAATATTTTTTTTACATAATCTTGATGCAGAATCATGATATGACAATAATAAGACATCATGCTTGTATCAGGTTCTCACTGCATTTCTTATTAATGTCCATTATGTTGTATGATCTTGCATGGGAAGGATAGGTTTCTGCAGGCGACAGGAGGATAACACAGGATATAATGGGGAGGAAATCAGAAAACAGGAATCTTCATTAGAAATTAATGAGAGTTGTGTGTCAAAAAAGACTTGAAAAAATTGAAATCACATCCCTGATATTTAGACCAACGACATGCTGCTCTGAGCAGAGGCAGGATGAGGGGAGAAGCAGGAGGAGGGGAGACTGGAAAAGAGAGATGGCATGTTTCTGTAGTTTTCCCTGCCTTTTGAAGAGCTACAGATATAGCTATCGCAGAGGTCCCACATTTTACAAGCCAGCTGTGCTGTTCGGAATATACTACAGTACGAATACAGGATAGATGATGGGTAATGACTTCTACAAAGGCGACTATAGTAGGTGGAAATGTCACCAATTTAGTTGGGTTTCCCGTGGGAATGAGAAGTTGAAGACTTTTTAAAAACCAAACACAGCCTCATTTAGTCCCATTCAGGAACTATGTGCAGGGCAAAAGCATTGCAACTTATTGTTGAGGAAAGATACTAACGATTCTGCATGACTATTGGGGGACTGTATATTCTACTTTTTCTTTTGGGGGTCAATAAAATATGCATGGACAGTGAAATCACTGATTTAATGTTGGCCAGGACATTTTCTTACTTGAATTTAAAGTTGAGGCTCTGCACTGTACATGTTCAGTAAATTTCATGGCCTTAGGACTTATAAAAACCCATTCAAAATACTGCTGTGTGGAACTAAGGATTTCCAAGTCAGAGAATATATCGTATGTTATATTATATATAGTTTCTCTTGGTTCCTCCTGTTCATATCTACTCAAACACAGGGGGAAAACTGAGGGATTTCTCCCAGCTAATTCTTATTCATACCATATGGCATATCATATGGGAATATGTAACTGCCACCTGGCGCTGACAAGGATATATGATAACACACCATCATTGCCACCGTTAGTTCCTGTCTGCTTTATCTTGAAGCAGACGGGAGATTAGAGGTGAGGACACTGTCCCATTTCTTATTCACATCATACAGATTATGACAGCATATGTGGAGAGTACACTCTTGAAACACTTAGGATGTGTCGTTTTCAATACGCTTGTGTACGCTTTAATTGTTTTTCAATTCTATTAACATATGTTAATACTGCCTTACTTTTCAACATTAGTAACATAATGCTAATAACAACATATGTTGTGTCAATATGGTTCATTATTAACATACAGTGGGCTCTTTTTCATCATTTATCAAAGACTAACGCAAATCTTTTAGTCAAATGATATTTTACATATTATAAAAAATAATGAATTTAGTAAATGTTTTTCAACACAAGTCCTTTTTCAAAGCTAAAGCACATATAGTGACAATAACACATAGAGTACCATTGATTCAGTCAATATCTTGTATTAGTTCTTAAAACACCAAAACAATTCACACTTTATTAGGAGAATACACGTGTTAGTATGGGAATGAAATATATGGTGTGACAACAATTTGAGAAAACCATACCAAATTGTGTGTGGAGATATTCAGATATATTTCAATTTCAGCATTTCTCAAAGATCGAAAAATGTTGTATCAGTTAAACCTGATGTATCAGTTCTAAATCATATCTAAAGCATCAATCATCATATTTAGTTCTTTGTAGTGGATGTTTGGACCCCATATTATTTTGAAAAGTAACAAATAGTGTATGTATGGTCACAAACTAAACACACAGATGTGTTAAAAGTGACTTGTCCTCTTTGAGAATGTAGGTTGCTGTGAGAGGGGTATCTTTGTATTACATAACATCACAGTCCTTTAAAAAACTTGACTATCCGAAAAATCAGCAAAGTGTCTACAGGGTAGTGGCATGATTTCTGAATTAATGCCTACCTTTTGTAGCTCATCGGGCAGCGGGTAGACTGGAGGACAGTGAAGAGCCTTCTTCATCTCCTCCTCCTCCTTCTGCTCCTTTTCCATGGACCTCTCCCTGTCTCCTGAAAACAAGGAGTCAGATGAGCAAAACCAGCTATATTGGATGTTTTATGTCAGTATTCACACATCAATAAAGAAAACCCTACTGTAATATCCTTCAGATCTGTTTATTTCAATCTTTTTTCAGCTATTAAGCTTAAGCTGTTAGGAATATTACAGTTAGGACCTTTTCCACTGTATGCCTCTTTTTGAGCTTGTAACAATACATAAAAACATACTTGGGGAAGAATGAGTCATGAGTCTCAAGCTGCTGCTAGGCCACTAATGAAAACCTGTAGCACTTCTCCTCAAGAAATATTTTTAACTTTTAGTTCCTGATGTGGTGACTGATAAAAACTTGCTGACAGGTTCCCAGTAGTCATGCAACCTAAGAAACACCTCCTGTGCCTGTTCTTCCTTATATTGAAATTGTGTAATAATAATGCTGCTATTATTGTAACAACCTAGCAGTGCCATGCATTCAGTAATACAGTTGAGTAATATCCTTTATTTTAGGCCTCTACAGGGAAAATATGAAATATCCAACACATTTTCCTTTGATTACTTTGCTTTTGGAAGTATTGTTTTTGCACTGAGCTCTTGAGGGTTGAACACCCTTATCTCTGTTTCTGAAGGTTGTTGAGACAGTCTTTAACTTCCACATTCCTGTGTAGAATCGATCCCGACCAACAACTTGCAGCACAGTCGCCCCCAGTAGCAGACTGTGGTTGTGGTGGGCAGCTAACAGAAATGAAAGGCTAAAAAAACAAAACTTTACCCACTAACCTCTCTAGAGAAAAAGAGAAAAAGCATATCCGAGCATTTCTAAAGCTGTCCCAAGACAGTATCTTACCCAGGAAAATCGGCTACTCTTTTCAGGGTGTAAGTGCATGGTACTATTAAACTGACGAATAGTACTTAGCCTCTGAGGTTACTGTAAGGCTAAATCCCTTAGCGTGATGTCCACCATATTAAGCCCATTTACCAAGCACTCCATTCAATAGATTAATCAGTCAAGCTTATGGCATTAAGCTTATAGACTATAGATTATGGCATTTCACAGCTGAGGGTATTTTGACTCCACAACCATACATTAGCATGTCTTCCACTGCAGGGCAACAGAAGGTTTAACAATGGCTGATTCATTCATGTCAGGGGACATTTCCCACAACCAAGTTCTATTCACTCTCTCAAATGTGCTCTAGTTTCAAAAACATCAAGTAAGAAAATGCTTTTTGTATCCCCTGTTCTAAGCTGTTTGCCTTGGCACAGGCCATGGAAAGTCCCACTTTTCCCTGCTGTGTAACAGTGGCTACTAAGTTGCAGTCAGTGAAGTGGCCATGGGTCCAGAAGGTCATGTGAGAAGAACAGTCATGCAATCTCGCCTAGTAGTGTGTCTATGAGTCTATCTATCTATACATCTATCTATCTGTATGTCTGTGTTTGCATGCTTTTAGGGCATCAATCTATCAGCTTTCCCTTAGTAAGGGGGGAAAGCATCACGCCAACTCAACCTCAGAGTAAATATTTGAGGGCAACTTAAGACTGGAGGTCACACGTATCAGATGGTCCCCTGCCAGGCTGCCAGCCAAACCCCCATGTGTGGCTTCAAGCCAGGCATTACATGCCCTCGCAGACCATCAGTGGGAAATAGAGTGAGAGGACACACAGGATGGGGTACAGTACAAACACACAATGGGCACAAGCATATATGTATCCATTCACACACATTTCCAACACACACTCCCACAATACACACATACAGGCCAAGAATTTAAGCACACACACACACCAGTGCAGACACACAAACCCACCCCAATCCAAGAGCAGGCTTGAGGATTGCACACACTAATGGTCTGATTGCCTCCTTACTGTCTCTAGGCACTGTGTATTAAATGCAGCGGAGATCCTCAATTGCTTGCTTACATGACACAGATAACTTAGAAATGCTCTGTGACAGCCTATCCCTTCAGATGGACTCAGATATAAAGATGCTTTTGCATGACAACCGTTCCCCTGTGACATTTTGTCCGCTTTAGCCTTGATTGAACTATTAATCGGTCTAATGTGAGGGAGGCAAGCTGTTCATAAACTCATCTGTTCTGCATGGACGCACGCCTGAGTTATGAGAGGAACATACACGAACATATACACTCTCTCGCATAGGTGGCCACGGCTAGACAAGGCCACGAAGACAAGCATCAAATGACAGATTACAATTGGCTACCAGGGACCTGTGAGGGCCACAGATGATGAGTCCCTAAATCACTGTAATTTGAAGGAAGAAGATGAATGTGGTTTCCAAAACTTCTAAATTACTTGAAATAATAATGATAATGTGACAGTTATTGATCCCCTAGCATAATTCTCTCTTCATTTGGCCCCCTCCAAGGAGGTCAGAGTCCCTGGTCAGCTACAGAACAAAAACCCAGGAGCTGTAAGGAATTCATGGTTTGCTCAAGGCCTTCAGCTGTGCACAGGTTTTGCCACAGTGGTGTTTTTAACCACTACGCCTTCTGCCCAGACTGACATGTTTGATGTATACATGCAGGCATGGTGAGCGTTCCTTTATATTTGTATTATTGTGAACTGTAAAGCATTGTGTAAAACAAAAAAACGAAGTAAGTAGCCTGCAGTCTAAAAAACAAACTTAAATATGAATAACTGACGTTGTTTCAATACCGCAAATCAGTTCGCTCTCTCACCTAACTTTCCCTTTGCAGTCAAACAAGAATGAACCTTTTTTGTTTCGCCTTGTAGAATCAAGTTGTAAAGAGAATAAGCCTTTACCTACCCATGGTGGATAGTTTAGTTCGGAATGAAGGTGAAAATATATCAGTAAACTTCGAAAATATAATATTTCGTTTTCCTCGGTTTAGCAAGGAAGATAAAGCTAATAGAGACAAACGGTGGTTGTTGCTATGGCTACCACGCAGACACTTACGCATGTCCAGGGAGCGTCAAGCTATCCAGTGTTAGCCAGAATAATACCGGAAAACAGGCGATTTTGCCTTCAAAACAAAGGTGCGAAATTAAATGGGCGTATTTATTTATTTATTTTCACTGGTACTTGTATCATTCAAAAACGTTGTACTGTGTGTAAATCAATAACGGGTTTATTTTAAAATGCTCGGACCGAGAGGAGTGGCATCAAGCCGGCGAGAGATAGCAAAGACAATACCGGACGTATTGTAATGTTGACATCAAAATAAAAGTTTTGAATTTTGAAATTTTGAAAAAAACGGTATTGGGGTGTACAGAACGACAAAATCGTATTATAATACTGTAATTATTAGACAAAATAAGAAGCGAATCTATAGCTGTAATTAGCTGCATTATGGTACATGGTATTGCCTGATGAAAGAGCTACATTTAGGCTAAGAGGCTAAGACATTTTTTATGTGAAGGTATAAACACAAAAAACATACACATTTTAAAGAATAAAAGAATGAGCATTCTCTGCTCTACAAAAAGCAGACAGACAACACGCTTGAAATGAAATTAGCTGAGCCCCGTCTGCTTGCACGCATGGGTCACACTCCATGCTCTGTTTGGGCTGTGTGAGTTTAATTCATTGCCTCAGAAATAATGTGAAATAACGGCCAGACAGTCCCGCAGGGGGTTTTACAGTACCAATTGGTTCATGGTAATAGATGGTTTGCAAATGTCTTTAGACAGACATGTTTGTCTTTTTATGTGATATTATTGCTCTCATTTCTGTGTGTGCGACTGAATGTGTGTGCAAAGTGTCTATATATGGGTTAATGTACCTTCAGAGAGAAAAAGAGAGGGAGGGAGACAGAGAGAGAGAGAGAGAGAGGAAGAGAGAGATCTTTGGTCTGATTTCGTTTGGGCTGCATGTCGTGCTATTTATGGCCCCCGTCAATGAATCGTGCAGACTCAGGCACTCTGGTGCAAAATGCATTCGCCCACTCAAGTCTAGTCTACCTTCCATGCTTGTTTATCTGTAGCAGAAACAATGGTGAGCGTGACCAAAGGGGCATCAAGTGTTGTATTCGGGCTGAGACAATAATTGAACCTTGTACCCTGTCGTGACAAAAAAGGGGAGAGGAAAAACAACCTCTATCTCTCTCACTCTCCCTTTCACCCTTACTCAATCTCAAACACAGCTGTATCCTCAAATACCCCTGCAAAGGCAAAAGGATTTTGTATACACTATCTGTTTAGTGCAGCACCATATATAGGCAATGAATCCTGATGTCATTCTCCTAACAGCTATGAAAGGTTCAACATAGCTCTCTTTGTAGTCACATTATTATATCTATATTTATGTTTATTTTTAAAAAAATTAAAAAAGAAAATCATATATACTACATTGTTACATCAATTTTATCACAACACTATGACTGTTATGATTATTGTTTTAAAATAGATCATCTCCATTTCACTTTAGTTGAAGCTAGTCAGGTTAATAATTCATGAGAATTAGGCTATTTACCAAAAACGAATCAAATCATTTCTATGTCATAATAATTTGTGGAACTGCTAATCTGTATTTTCGGCGGTCTTTGCGGCAAAGGCAAATGAGCCTAATTTGGGAAGGTGCATCCAGTGTTTTAGGGGCACTGAGCCCGCAGGGACTTAGGAGCTTGGCATCTATTGAGTCTGTTTCCGGCACGCTATGCTGTGTGGGCAAGTATATAATGAAGCATGCTGAGTGTGTGCTTGCGTGCGTGTGAGAGAGAGAGAGAGAGAGAGGGAGAAAGAGGAGGAGGGGGAGGGGAGAGAGGCGAAAGTCTGCGTGTGTGTGTGTGTGTGTGTGTGTGTGTGTCTGTGTGTGTGTGTGTGTCTGTGTCTGTGTCTGTGTGTCCGGATTTAAAAGGGGGAGGAGGGGGTGAATATGAGCCACTATTTTTTTGGCATGAAATGACTAATATTTTCACGGTTGACATATTTGGGCTAGGCTATGCGGGACAAATCCGCAATGGCCAATCATGCAAACTGAACTCACCAAATTCACAACAAGTACTGGAGACCCTCTTCTGAAACAATGCTCAGAATAAAAAAGGGAACTATAAACTTGTTAGTTAATGGAGACAAAATGAGGCCGCCTGGCTGTCTTGTGCGTAAATTGAGAAATTAAACACGCTTTTTTTCTTCTTTCTCAAAACTTTCTCATTGAGTTAATCCATATGGTCCAACCCATCCACTGGTTTCACCTCTATGGTCTGAGGGTGATCTTGTGTTTCCTTGGTCATTTGTGAAAATGCCTAGTGCAGCTTTAAGAAAGAAAGGTGTTTGTGTGTTTCTGTACATCTTTCTATCTATCTATCTGTCTACCTGTCTATGTATCTCTATTTCACTATGTTTGTCTATCTGTCTTCATGTCCATCTGCCTCTCTGTCAGCATAGCTGCCTGTCTGTCTTTCACTTTGCCTGCCTGATGGTTTTCCTGTCTACCCATCTGTCTCTCTGCTTGTCTCTCCGTCTAGCTCTCTGGTTGCCTGCCTGCCCCTGCCTATCTGTCTTTTTGCCTGTCTGCAAGACTATTAAATCGGGGTGTGTGTGTGAGTGTGTGTGTGTGTGTGTGTGTGTGTGTGTGTGTGAATGGATTTGCATGAGAGCCAGTGGGGTGACCCTGCTCTCTCACGCCAAAGCTTCTGTGGAACAAACAGGACTAGTCGGATGTCGTGACAGCACTCACATCAGTTTAGATAAGAGTGCTGTGCTGCAGCCGTGTGTGTGTACGTCTGTGTGTGTGTGCTTGCGTGCGTGTGTGTGTGTGTGTGTTTTTAAGCAAGAACTCAGGCACACATTTAGTCAGAAAAGCTCTGCAAGCTTTTGTGCGTGTGTGCGAGTGCGCATGAGTGTGTGTTTAAGCAAACGAGTACGCAATATCTTGGGAGGTTGGAGGTTTTGTAAGGGGAAGGCCAACAGTATCACCAGTTTAATGAGCGTCTGTACACAGACAGGCAGGCCAACGGCTCCTCAGAGCTCCTGTGAAAAGGAACAGGTTAGTCCGGTATGGCCAGTCTGCCTTGTGAATAAATGGACACCGTCAAAGGGTTAAATAGAGTTCACTTCTAAAATATTGTAACATAACATGCCAACCAGAATTACGAATGATAAAACTCAAGTGCTATAAAGGTGTTTTAAGAGTGTGGGAATGTTAAACCTAACACCTAATAAAAATGAATTCTGGATTCATGAACCTAAAGCTCCATCCTAGGTTGTATTTTGTTATCTTCATGCTCCCACCACGTCATATAATTCATGGACATAATATTTCTTTTCACTGCTATGTTGATGCCACACAGCTACTATAGCTAATATAGCTAATATAAATCCCAACACCCAATATGAACTTGCATTGTTCAAGCAACCTGTGGTCTCATTAAGCTGCAGTAGAATGGTTCATTTGTTTGATGGGTCCGGTGTGGATTCTGAATATTGCCGAGTTGACATTGAACTGCTCTGTTATGGGAAAAAGTTTATTTAGGTGTAAAAGCTCAAATCAACTTTCTACTTGTTCACAAAGTCGGGGTCAGGGTTCGGCCGAAGCCTTCCATTCACTGTCAGTGGATCAGTGAGGAGGAGAATCTGAATTCACTGGAGCATCATTTTGGGAGAGAGTTGATCCTGTGCTCACTGTACTCAACTGTTCTGTGTCAAAGGAATGCATGTCCCATATATTTGAAGCCAGAGGTATATGTTATATCATTTTCATTATTATTAAAATATGTTATATGGAATAAGTGGGAGGGAAAAAACTCTGAAATAACAACAAAATTGAACGAGTGAATTCTGTTATAGGATGGACTTCCACTTAAACTCAATTTAGGATGTGCATAAGGCTTCTGCGTCACTGCCCACCCCTGGGCGTGACGGCTGACGAAACACAAGGGTGACGTGCATCACACGGGACGGGACGGGATCGATGTTGGTGATGCGAGCGATGTTGGTGATGCGTGCGCGGGACGAGGCTCGCGTTGAAAAGCCCTTTCACGATGGCGCGTCACGAAGGCATTTGTGCTGGGATTTATTTTTTTTTCTTCCCTCTGAAGCTGTGAACGGAGCCCCTGGAGCCATGTCTCGGCAGAGTAGCAGCCCTCTTACACGGGTGATACCGTGTCATACACATGCACACGCACACACACACACTGCCGGCCAACCCCAGGCAACCACAACTCCGGTCTCCCGAGAAAGAGAGAGGGGAAGGAGGAGAGAGAAAAGAGAGAGAGAGAGAGAGGGACACAGAGAGAAAGGGAGAGAGGGAGTCAATGTATGTGTGTGTGTGTGTGTGTGTGTGTGTGTGTGTGTGTGTGTGTGTGTGTGTGTGTGTGTGTGTGTGTGTGTGTGGTGCACTGGCTGTGAGACATAATTACGGCAGATTAGTGAAGCCACACTGAGAACCTGAGTCGGAGCCGTCTGGACCCAGAGACAATGACCTCTGGGATGGAAGCACTCACACGACACACACACACGCACATGCACACACACACACACACACACACACACACACACACACACACACACAGGCCTGGAGAGATACTCACAGAAAGGCGGAGCTAAGTGGGGGAAAATACGCAGGGTTACTATGTGCTTATCACCTGCTTGTAAATTCCTATCCAAGCTGCATGTTTTTACGCTGTTGGCAGGAGCATCGATTCATGAATCCCCAAGGTATGACAAAGTCCCAGAATGTAAAAGCATTTGCCACCAAAAATGTGAAGATGTGAATCTTATGTCCACTACATTTCTGGGGACAAGAGACAAGGGATAAAATAAATCATTTATTGTCCAAATGTGTGGCGTCTTGTTTGCAAATATGCACTCAGTCTTGCGACCTTGATTGCAAGCTGTGTATGTGTACTCAGATTTGTGACTGTGTATTCTCAGATTCACAAGTGGGTATTCACATTTGTAGACATGTATCATAATATGCAACTAAAGACCGTTATTTGTAATTGTGATTGGACATTTTGAGAATGCATGGTAAGATTTAAAGCGTTAGAAATGGTATAGTTAGTTGGATGGTTACATGACGTTACCCGGGATCTGTTTATGATGGTGATAAACATTTAGCTAAGCTGACAAAAAAACGATAATGAAGATTGCTAGAAAATATTTCACTTCTCACAGCCAAAGAATGGCATTGAAATATGGAGTCCTCTTATCAAAGATGCTGGCACTGTTGTTTATTTTCCCTTCTTCTCAAACCTTTCTCTGTTTGGTCGAGTGTCACCCTGAACTGGGCCGTGTCCCATTCCAAAAAGGGAACACTATCCTGAACGCGCCCTTGATGCTAGAAATACATTTCTAGCTATTTCGGCTTGGAAAGTAATTTATTTTTATAATGATGAAAATTAGATCAAAATGGACACACTGTATCCACTCTCAATACAACTACTAACTTTGTCCCCATATCAAGCAGGGGAGCAGACTGGTAATCGGACGGCTGGTATGTCTCTATTACACCTACAATTTCTTTTCAAAGTGTTTTATGTTTTGCAGAGTGTCGGTAGCCCGGCTTCCCAAAATATTTCTGCAATTGTACAGCCAAGAGGAGATGTGAGAGAGCAGTATAACAGTATATATATATATATATTGATGAATTGATGCAGCAGCCTGTGCTGTCAAGGTTGTATTTCCAGACACAGCAGCCGTCTGTTTTTACTCTCTGCTTTTTCACTTCCTGTGAGCAACTGACAAACACCAGAGAAGTCAGATTGTTTCTTCTCTCTCTCTTGCACCAGTCCTTCAGCTACAGAACATCTTTTTAATTTCCCTCCTCGTTATGTGTGTGTGTGTGTGTGCGTGTACGTGCGTGCATGTGTGTGTGTGTGTGTGTCCGGGCAGCACTCCAGCCTGTCATCTCAATCTGATCTTTATCACCCACGGCTGTCTGGCTAGGGTTATCTAGTAAGAGGACCACCCCTGCTGAGGGGAGAAGGAGCAGAAGACAGGAGCACCACTCCTCCTCCCAGGGTTTCTACGGCCTCCTTTCCGCTCCCCTCCTGAACTTCTCCTCTCCCATTCACAATTCCCGTCCTCTCCGTTCTCCTCAGCTCTCCTCCCCCTGTTCTTCTGTCATTCACGCTGGCCGTTCTCTCCTATTCCTCTCCTCCACTCCTCTTCCATTCCCTCTGTCCTCACCTTCACCCCTGCAACATACATACATAAATACACACATACATGTGTACGTTTTTTTTTGTTTTTTTTGTTGTTGTTATTTGTCTGTCTGTTTGTTTTTTATGCATGCGCCGTATCTTATAACGTCTGATTAGGTCTCTAGCGCTGAGAAATCATGTTGATTGCGTTGTTTGTTTGATCCTTTTGTTTAGGATCCAACCATGCCAGATCCCTCTCTCCTCCCTGCTTTGTATCCCTGTCGCCATGTTCACTGTCTAGATAAAGGAGAGAAAAAATACCAGACCGCCCACTCTCCTTTAAAAACAGCTCAATCTGAGCCTCTGCAGCTAATGGAAAATTGAATAAACCCAAACATTATCGCAACGCGGCCAACTCACGTCGCAAGCGGTCCGCCCTGCGCGCCAGTGTTGATGGTTCCTTCCTCACTTCCTTGCTGTGAGATAAGGAGTTAGTCCGGCCCTACGGAGGGGTGTGTGTCTAATCAAGATCACTCCGCAAAGAAATACAAGCAGAGTGAACAAATTGGACTTGGCAGAGTTTATTAAGATTGGGATCTTGGAGGGCGTAGAGGGATATGGCTGCCTGCTTATATACAAAGTTATCCATTTTAATTTCTGCTCTCATATTGTTTTGTCTGTTGTTGACTCTGGTGGGGCTGAAAATGCTCCGGCATAGAATTCCCCTTCGTATTGCAACACAGGAAAAAAAGTAGAGAGGGGAGGGGGGAGAGGGGGCAAGTTGCTTTCCTTATAATCAAATCAAATAATCAATCAAATAGTCAAATCAAATCAAATAATCAAATAGAGGTTGAGTTAGAGTTGAGATTCTTACTCTCTTCTCTCCGTCGTTGCTCCCCCCATACATCCCTTTACCTTTCTCTCCTCGTTCACATCTGGTAAATCTGGTCAAATTAAACTTTTGATTGATCCTAGGCTCTGCTCCAGGATCAGATTATAATCCTTTGATCACAAAATTTACAAGTGAAAGCTGAACTTGAAAATGTCAGCCCGATCTTTTGCATGGCCGGGCAAGGTGTTTGCATTTCAGTCGTCCCGGTTCCATTTTCCCTTCGGTATGCTCGCTGCATGCTGGAGGAAAAGTTAATTAACACAAAAAGCTGACACCGCATGCACGTACACACACATTTAGGCACACGCCCTCAAACACAAATGCGCAGACATGCCCTCTCACACATGTTGTCGCGCACACACACACACACACACACAATCCCAAGCCAGTCATGAATACTTTCTCCACACCAGAAAACGCACATAAACACGTTTTGAAAAGCTGACATTTTTATCACTCCCTTTCTCCATTTTGTCTCCGACTCCCCCTCTCAAAACTGTTTGCTCTCGGCTGTGGTGTTGCTGGCTCCGTTTGAATCCCAAGCTACTAATTAGGCATTTATTTTGAAATTCTCTCTTTATTTCGCCCCGTCATTACGCTTCCCATATTTGCATTTGACGCGTGGGTACGCCCAGCCATTAAGACTATCTCAGGGCTCTCAGGGAGAAAGACACATGAATGACAGAGAGAAAGAGAGAGAGAGAGAGAGAGAGAGACGGAGAGACTATAAACGACAAATTAGATAGTGAGCAAAAGTTCACAAGATCTGATGTAAAACAAATTCAAAATCTCATTCTATAATGTCAGAAAAATGAAACAAAGAAAATTGACTGGAGGTAGATTATTGTCGTGTAATCAATCTGATCTTCCTGAAGGAACATGAACACAAACTGTACTGAAGGCTGCAACTTCCTGGTGTGAAGTTGGACACACTGCAACCGATACATCCTCCCAGAAGTCTTTGTAAAGTAGGGCACTAGCTGTGAGACTACAGACACAGCATTGTACAAATAAAGCTCATGACGTTTGTTCGACTTTAGATTCCCACTCATCCAGTCGTGAAAGATTCCTCAGCCTCCAGCCTACAAACATTCACTCACGCCACAAACACAACTCCGGTGATGCACACACACACACACACACATACAACCGCACGCATCACCTGTATGTGCCTGTGTGCGAACGTGACCCTGGCTCGCCTTGTTGCCTTGACAACCTGCTGCCCGTTTTCTCTTTTTGTTCGCCCTTGGAGCGAAGAGTGGACGCACACCGACGCGGGAGCAGAGGGAGGACAGGGAGCGGAGGGAGGACAGGGAACGACGTCGTCCTCGCCTTTTTTATCTCACCTCGCGAGTAAACGACACCCACGGCGCTCCCACCTGTTCTCACACGTCAAGCAGCAAATATAGGCTGATCACGCTGATCTTGGGGGCCTATGGAGAAGGAAACAGAAAAACACGTTTCAATCTGCTCCGCGCGCTCTCAGGTGAACACGTTTAACAGTTAGCTGAGTGTGATATCAGCTCCGGGGGGCCGATCTCAGCTCCTTGCGTCTTGCTGTCGGCTATGATACTGTGATTCTTTATAGATCGATGTAGGGAATTCTCTCATCGCTCCTACCTTCACAGGGAGGTCAGAGAGCCAGGTCAGCTTACGTCACGACTCCTCCCGGAGCTAGGAGGCATTCAGGGTCTTGCTCAAGGGCACTTCCCTACTCACCACGCCACCCAGTTACCCCCAAAACCGACAGGACTGAGGTGCACGGCTGGACCAAATCACACAGAGAAGAAAAGGAAAGCATTGAAAACGTAACAGAACAGAACAGAACTGTGCTGTGCTGCCTGTCAGTCCAGGCTGACCCTGGCGCTTGCATGTTTGTGCTTGTGTGTTTGTGTGTGTGTGTGTGTGTGTGTGTGTTGGGGGGGGGTTGCTCCAGATGTCAGAACGGATGCACAGCCTCAAAGAATTTGAAACAAAGGAACAAAGGAATCATATTAGAGAGACGAGGAAAACACAGGACTAAATGGCCAATCTATTGTAATACAATCTACTACACATGCAATCTTTTCTATAATAATGACATGGCACAAATGTCATCAAATCCTGTTTTCAATACAGTCCATGCTGGAATTGTTTACTAGCCACAGAACATTACATTTTTTGAGCTGCAACACTGTATCAATTACAAAGCATGTAATTAAAGGAAAGCTCCACCCTCGGATCCTCTTACACTGTTAGATATCATCGTTTTACAATGTTCAACGCATTCCACCTTATTTTGTAAAGTTTTGTCATTGATTTTTTTTGGTGTATCCACTTTCCCTCAACCTGCCTCAGCTGCTTCTACTTCAGTTAGTGATTTCCTAGATTTTCCCAGAATGCCTTTTTGACAACCGCCAGAGAACGGGCATGAACTTGTTGCGTTCAGACGGTTTTACATGTAGGTGGAGAGATAACAATAGCCGTAGTTTTTCCAATCGAGAAAAAGCGAGAGCCACGGCCCTTAATCAAAATGCAGCATGTCTTGTGGCAGCATTGCATTGTGGTCTATTGAGGTTACAGTCGGTGGAGAAACTGGTATCTCTGCCTCTTTTACAGTGGATTTCTCCCTGTATGATTGTTGAACGTTGGTGTAAACTGAAAGAAGGCTTGGCTAAGGAAGCACAGACGGCTTAAGACTAAGTCAGTGAAAATGATCCGAGACACCCGCCATCCTCTGCTACTTAAATGGAGTAAATTTAGAGTTTGGAAAAGAAACAGCCAGCAAACCCAGAACAGAGCAGCAGGATAACTTCCCCCTAGTGAATACAAGGGTCTGTTTCCAGAGATTTGCTATTTCTCTCTCTCTCTCTCTCTCTCTCTCTCTCTCTCTCTCTCTCTCTCTCTCTCTCTCTCTCTCTCTCTCTCTCTCTCTCTCTCTCTCTCTCTCTCTCTCTCTCTCTCTCTTTCTTGTTTAGGGTGTGTGTAGGATATATACCAGAGTACCAGACACTGTAGCCCAAGTCTGAGCACACCAATATCCTGTACCCCCTAAGCACCTCATCAAACCAGAGTACAGTGTGTGTGTGTGTGTGTGTGTGTGTGTGTGTGTGTGTGTGTGCGTGCGCGCAGACTTGTGCGGCTCAATCAGGGAGGACATAGTGACTGCCAAAACAATATCAGATGATTGGGGACCACGACGCCCCCAGGGCCTGTTGCCAAGGTTACAAGAGAAAAGAAAAAACAACAAACATGGACCAAATGCACTAGAGACAAATGACAGATCCAGGCTGACAACTGACTGCTGGCAGCGCAGCTCAAGCTAATGTAGCTATTAGAGAAGTCCCCTTACACTGCATTTACATGTGAAGCATTTAGTTGACACTCTTATCCGGAGCAGCAACCGTGTCCTGAACCTGTAACGTCTCTCTAACCACCGGGGCCACCCGACTGCAAAGTGTCTGCTTTACTGCTGAACTATGTTTACATGCTTCGTTGTAAAGATAATGTTAGTTCTAATCTTGTCTTCTCAGGATAGGAATGGAGGAGGGATGGTCTGGCACTCAGAGAGACAGGAAATGTGTTAAACACGTGATTTAAGAAAGACTTGTGTGCGGTACTAATCTAGGATAGATGCAGGACGGGTGGACGTCTGGGCTGGATGGTCGTGGTGAGAGTCCTCCAGTGAACGATGTGTTAGTTTCAGAAGGAAAAACAAAACATAAACAACGTGTTTATCTATTTTTCCAGCTGGGAGGGGAGCAGACCATTGGGCAACTTTGTGGACGATATGTTGACAGTTTTTGTAACTCTTTAAAGTGGATGCAAGTTCTGACAGGAATGATATGGACGCATTCAACTGGATTGAATCTGTCCTGTCCCAATCTGTCCTCCTGTCTGCTTTCACAGGGGGAGGGCCTGCAGCTGGGGAAAGTGAATCCAATGTTATACGAAACAGAGGTGAAGATTCACTCTATTGCTTTTCACATTTGGACTATTAACTGAGGTAAAGTGGTTACATTCACTCTTTTGCATCAAGAAATGACAGTTACGTCTTGTTTATAAACTGATAATTACCAATATGCTATCAGACCAGTGCAAGTCCATACTTGTGATATACTAGTGAAGACTTACAGCCATAGGAGTATATATTCATTTGTCTGCTGCAGACTTGTATTGAACTAATCCCTGTGGAGTGCTGGTTTGCACCGCCAGGGAAGCAGTAGTGTTGAGCAGAGAGCCATATTAGAATTGATCCATATTTGACAGTGGGGTTATAATATACTCACTTCTCAGTCCTCTAGCTCACTGGGCACTTTGGTTAAAAGTGTCCACCAAATTTCATGCTAATTCCTATTCAGCATTATACCCACCCCAGCAAGCTATGCCACTGGGTGGATGCAAGGCGGGTGAGTCACTTCAACTCAGTTTGCAAAGTGCGGTACTGACCTCGCAGGCTGACTGCAGAAGCCTGGAATGCAGGCCTGCTGTGGCTAGTTAGCCCGCCAGAGCTAAGCAGCATGCAGCACAGTAAATAAAGTGCAGTCTGTGCTGTTCTGTTACAGCCTCGGTCTGTTCTGCTCTGGTCTCCGGGATAATCAGGACGAATGGAGAGCAGCTGTTTTATTCCGGGGAAGAAAGGAGGGGATGAAAGGAGGGGAAGGAGGAGAAGAGGAGGGTGTGTGAGGGAACCAAACAGAGGAGGCATCAGATTTTACAAGGGGGGGAAAAAAGAAAAAGAAAAAAGAATGGGGATGAAATGAACGAAGAGGAGAAGACGCCGAAAGGCCACGCGTCAAAAGTCTTCTGAACGGGATGCGGCGTGATGTAAGAGGTAAGAGCGCCGCGGGTTTTAATGTCAGCGGCGCAATTTGCAAATCGGAACGCTGCGCTTTCTCCCCAACATCATTTTTCATGACATTTGCAGTTTACGGGTTCGTTCGTGGGGGGGGGAGACAGGGGAGGCAGAGGGACGACGGCGTGTGACGCAAAGGTCAATACTCGAGCCATTGAAGTCGTGAGCTGCGAGGCCTCAGCCCGCTGATCCACAGAGCTCCCCGGAGAGCTCTGGGTGTGTGACTCATGCTCCAGCAGCAACCTGTGACGTAGAGCACTGAACTGTGGAACCACCGCGACCGGCAACTCCAACTCATTTTAGCGGGGAGGCGGGGGGGGGGGGAGTCAAAGGAGGGGAGCTATGATGGGATCTCCTATTCGGTCTCATTCACGGTAATTCTATCTCTTTGTATCGCTCTCCCTTTGACGACAATCTCTCCGACCTCCCCCCCCAAGTCCCAAAGGCCCTTCCTTTTCCCTCACCCCTCCCCTGGCTCATTCATTCTCACCCTCTCTCCTTTTTATCCCCTCCCTATCTCAGTCTGTATCTCTCCTTCTCTCTCTGCCTGTGTGATTACTGTCCCGTCTAGGGCGAGACAGGGTGACACAGAGAGAGAGAGAGACAGGAGGTAGAGTGAGGGAGAGAGAGAGAGATGGGGGAGAGAGTGGGGATGAGTTTCACAGACGCACCAGTGGACCGTATGCATTCCTCAAGGGCTGAGCATCCTGTACTTTCATCCCCGTCTTCACCAGGGCTCACACACCGCGCTGCACGTACACATGCCTCACCCACACTCGCACACTCTTACCACACACACACACACACGCACACACACACACACACACACACACACACACACACCTCCCACAGGGGTGCTGCTCTCTTCCTCCAGCCTACTCCCTGGAACAGGAAATGGATGAGGGCAAATTTTCAAATTTACTTCCCACTACTTTCTACTATTTATTTTCTTTCTTTCACTTTATTTGTTCATCATTTTTCTCTAAAACTATAATATTCTTATAATAAAACAAACACAAAACTATAAACAATACTATATATTATTAGTATAGGAATGTCTTAGTATTTTTCTTTTTTGATTTGTTCTCTTTCTGCTGTTCTTATTTGTTCTTCATCTCTCTCTCTCTCTCTCTCTCTCTCTCTCCCTCTCTCTCCCTCCCTCTCTGTCTACTAAAGAGACCCTTCAGTACTTCCTGTACCACCCCCCTCCACCACAACCACCACCACTTAATTTGTTTCATCTCTTTTTATCTTTCGCAGGGACGGCTGTTTTCCGCTTTACCTACATTCTGGTCTGGATAAAGTGGCACAAAATGGTTTTGATACGCTTTGGGAGTTCGTGCTCTTCCTTTCTGCTGCTTCTTTCCATCCATCCCTCCCTCTATCATCGCATCGCTTGCACTTCAGTAATACACAGGCGCCTCCCCAGGGAGAGAGAGAGCGAGAGCGAGAGAGAGAGAGAGAGAGAAAGAGAGAGAGAGAGAGAGAAAGGATGAAGGGAAAAAATATGGAAATAAGTGGTAATTGTGCAATTTCAATTGAAACAGAATCTGACTGCAGTTGTATCGTTTCTCATTCATAAGCCAAGTGAAACTAACAACTCGACATAGTTCTTAGGTCTGGATTTTGTCGTTTTAGTCAGGGACACAAATACAACAAGTTTAGCTTCAGCGGTGATGAACCAGACATACCAGTTCATTTATCATGTCGACACCCAGCAGACTCGTTTTGGGTCCCAACCCATCGTTTTGGGAAACACTTCAATGCGAATATAGGATGGGTGAGCTGATTCATAGCTATTGGCAACCGCTGGCCCTTAGTCACCGTATAGTCTATTTGTTAAATGTGTGCACGCAGTGTGTCTCACAAGGGAGGCATGTACCAGTGAATAAGGGGTGGAGAGGATATATTAGGCTCTGGGTGTGAGAGATGCAAAACTGAGAGTGTGTGTGTGTGTGTGTGTGTGTATGAACTGGATAGTCTGTGTGTGAGCATTTGAGAGAGAGATTGTGTAAAGACTTGTTTGAGACTGTGCAAGAGCCTGTGAAAGCCTATGTGTGTGTGTGTGTGTGTGTGTGTGCATGCTATAATCCTTGAGGCCTTAGGGAGGTGCATACACATTCAGTCTTTTCCTGTTGCTTCCCATTAATTCCACCTGTATACACTGGAAATGAGCCCCTGCTGGCCCTAGCCCTTCCTGCACTCCCCCACCCCTCCCGCCACGCACTCCTCCCTACCTCTAAATCCCCAGATGTAGGCTTGAACACCCAGAGAGACCGAGGCCGCTCTGTTCCACAGTGTTCCCAGCCACAGTTCCAGGAATCAAGATTTGAATAGATAGGATGAGCATTTCCATTCAAATCAACAATTTGAATGGTCATTCCACCGGTGCACGTAAGACAGCTGCCATATGACTACTAAACTTTTGATAATGTTGTCATGGAAATGAGCATCGCTGCAGTGCATGACACTCCAGATAGGATCCAGTTGCCAGTTGTGCTGAACATTTGCCTGTGTCGCTTACATTGTCTACACACAAACCCCCCCCCCACAATGCTTACTTCATTGACAAGAACATCACACACTTCTAAGGCAGCCATCCATCTGAAACAGTTTAGCAGGAAACACCAGCCCCATCCTACTTATATACGTCTAGAAACCCCCCCCAGACACAATCACCAAAGAGGAAGTCGCCAAGCGGGTGGGTGGGTTGGTTAGAAAAGAACCTCGGCTCACGTCGGGCACATGAACCGGTTGGTGAATAATTGAGTTTGGACAAACCGGCTGTTCCTGCTGCTCTCATGTCTCCGAGAGAAGACCGAGTGAGGGGATCATGATGTTTTAACATGTGCTTGTTAAGCCTCAATTATTAAGGCAGGATCAACAGCACTGTGGCACGGCTAACCTTTTGAACTCAGCGCACACAAGCGTAGTTTGCATGCATAGTGGCATACATACGCATGCATGCACGCATACTCCATATGGCGCAATTAACCTCTTGAACTTCAGACACACACAGACAGACAGATGCACATGCACATACACACTCATTAGATGCACACACACGCACACACGTACATTCATAGACGCTCACATGCAACCTTGTGTGCCTACATCGAAGGCCCCTAAAGGAGTCTTTTGATAAAAACCCATTTTCTTGCCTTGCTTCCTTGAGGGCCCGCAGTAATTATACATGGTTAGATTGGTGGGAGCAAAAAGTACTAGATTACCGGAGTACCGCACATCCAAATAAGAGTATGTCTTTGGTGCATCCTCGGGAGTAGCAGAAACCTAATTTCCCCACATTTCGTTTTGGTGGGGTGTAAAAAGGGATGTGTCAAACCCTTACTTTTATCATAGATGCACATAGAAAGTGGGAAAAACATGCTAGCAGTATAGTATATGTGTATAGGTTGAATCACTATTGTGTTATATCAGTTCGAGTAGCAAAACAAATGTCACGGATTATTCCATGTTTAACATTTGTGAAAGATGTAGCGAGGACAGACGGGGGAAGACGTGCAGAAAGCCAAATGACGATATACTGTAGATAAACAAGGGGTACTAGCGGTCCACAGCTAAGTGGCTAGAGCTGCCTCTGGTTGCACTTTATGCCTATTAGTATTACAAAGGTTTTAATCCTCACCATTTGACAGTGTGCTGACAGCAGAGGCGTCTGGATATGTAGCCAAGATGGCTAGGATTATGATGAGCTGACAAAAACACAGAATAGTAGTTTGAATTTGCTTCGTTCGCATTTTAAGAATAAGTGTGTTTGTGTGTGTGTGTGTGTGTGTGTGTGTGTGTGTGTGTGTGTGTGTGTGTGGGGTGGGGGGGGGGGGTTGGGGGGATATGAAACTTAAAGTCAGACATGAGTGTGTTCTTCCCTCTTAACCCTGTTCTGTGTGTATCTATAGTGGGAGCAAGGATTTGAAACAGTCTTGACATAGGCAGTAGCAGCTTGCTGCAACATTAGGATGCCCCCCAAAAAAAAACCCCAAAAAAACCTTAAATAGACTTTTCCAACACTGCTGTGCCTCCTCCACACTCCCAGCTCCCTGGCGGTGCAAGCCAGCACTCCACAGGGATTAGTTCAATTTATTTTGAATCTTCCCGCCTGCTGGGGCCCTTAATAGGCCCGTTCCTGGAAGTCTCTTTCCCTCCCTCTTTCTATCTCTCCCTACCTCGACCTCCTCCCTGGCTGACTGAGGTCCTCTGAACCCCAATTAGATAAACAGGAGATGACAGCAGGACCGGTGGAGCACAGCCAGAGAGATAGATGACAATAAGAGAGAGAGAGAGAGAGAGAGAGAGAGAAAGGGAAGCAGCAAAGATGGTGATATGAAGGGAAGAAATGTAAGATGAAAGTTTAAGTCTGCACTGTTCCTTTCGTTAGTTGCCAGT
>JAXDDW010000010.1:6285000-6300000 GCA_034670385.1 Hoplostethus mediterraneus | reverse complement strand
GGGGGGGGGGGGGGGGCAAACAGAGGCCAACCTGCACGATCTTGCATGCACACGAGGAGAGCAGACAGGCACGCAGCTTAGAGAGGAGGCACGAAGGAGCAGAGTAACTCCTCCCCCCTCTCCCTCCCTCCCTCCCTCCCTCTCTCTTTCTCATCCCTCGCTCCTCTTCCAAAAAAGCACAGCTCAGCACGACAGCCTCACACCACACAGTGACCCCTGGAAGAGGACACAGAATGGCGGAGAGATAGAGAGAGAGAGACTGAATAATCAGATTGCACTTGGGAGAGAAAAGAAGAGGAGCAAAGGCACGGCAGAAAAGAGCGAGGGGGGAAGAGCGCTACAGCCAGACCCGAGTCAAGTCGTCCTTTAAAATGAGTCTCTGTTAATAAGTGTATTTGGAGTTATTCTTTCGTATAACTGGCATGGCTCTGGGGTGGGCTTACACAAACACAGGCATAGTGTTGATTTTCACACTCTCAAGAGCTGGCGGTTTTGCTGTGTCTTGTAACCTAATTGGTTCATCTGATGGGTGGGCTTTCCCACAAAACAATAATTCAGATGCAGCGAAGTTGTCAATCACAGAAAATGATATTTACTTTAAAATAATTGTATTCTCCTGTGGGTAAACTCCACCCATCTGGTACTCCAAGTACATTAAAACAAAGTTACTTTTATATGTTATTTGAACCAGGTGCGCCTAGGATCTAGGCAAGAAGTAAAAACCTGCAAATAAAAAAAAGAGGGAACAAACCAGAGAGAGAGAGAGAGAGAGAGAGAAAAAGAAAAGGAAGAGGGTTAGATAAAAGGATTAGGGGGAGAAAAACATGAGATGAAGCGATAGATACGACAGGAGGGAGTAGTTTGTCAGAGAAATGAGAAGCGAATGGGTGGTTGGGGGAGAGAGAGAGAGAGGGGGGGGGGGGTAGGGATGTCTGTTGCTGTTCCCCCAGCACGCTGCCTTTGGGCTGGGATAGGCGGCTACCTCAGCCAGCCTCCCTCTGGACCGCATTAGCTATGGTGCTCAGATGATACACTGGGGGGTTGGTTGGCTTGGGGGGGGGGGGAGAGACAGAGAGGAAAACAGAGAGAGAGAGAGAGGGAGATGGAGGGGTGGCAGACAGACAAAGGGAGGACCGAGCATGAGGAATGTCTTTCCCCGATGTAATACTACTTGTCCCAAACAAGAACAAGTAATCAGATACACAAATGTCTCCTTGAAAATCGCCCACCGTGATACATCATGTTCTGTAAGACCAGCGGTGTAGTCGACAGTTGCACATAGCAGAACTACCTCTCTCTCTCTTCTCTTTTTCTAGAAGTGTCTACCCCTTCATTGGCAACATACCCACCACTACCACCACAGCACTCACGCAGACATGCTGCAAACGTATTGAGCTACATAGTTGGAATAAACACACCAGATGCGGAGGGAGTTGTTAATTTTCTCTTTTAGATTCTTTATTTAATCAATGTTACATTAAACTAACATAAATAAACATTTTTATGAACAAAAGGCACACATTTCAAATATAAACAAGGAGAACGTCTGTACAGTTTGTCTCTGGGGGTTTCAGGGAGTTTGGTTTTTGAAACGTTACGCTGTCGCCGCAGCATCGAGTCTCAGTGAAACTGTACACTCTTCAATCCACCACGAGGAACCAAAACGGTGGAGCGCCAAGGCAAAAATGTCCAACCAGAACCAGCGCTGGCTCCGTGTGACACCTCTGCTCGGGCCCCTAAAATGGCCTGCAGTTTACTGGTGTCCATTTCGGATAGCACTGAGTCCCACTGAAACCCATGTCCATTGTCAGGTTGAAAGAGGCCACAAAATGGATGTCCACTAAGTCAAACACGCAGCACATAGACTTGTAGGGGGGGTGGGGGAGGAGGGGGTATACTCTCACTACTATTTTTGTATTCAAGAGAACGAGGCGGGGTTGGATGTCACCATGGTAACCCTATGAAAGCGTGGAAGCCTCTGGTTGTTTGGTTACTGCTTCCTTAGGAAAATACGCCCGGCCGGTCAGTCACAGGACTGGCGGGGCGTTACTGTCTACTGTGGAGCAGGGAACCGGTTTGGCCATCCAGTTCAGACAGCCTTACAGCCAGGTACCAAGCTAAAATGAATAAGGGGTAAGTTCAGATTTTGTCCAGGTCCGACCCAGATCAATACGGTGCAGATAAAATTCACTCTGGTTTGGTGTTCAGTTTCCTCTTCATACTAGATGATTAAGTGGGGTATATCTGACCAGTCCAGCTTGGACCAGTTCAATCCGGTTTGGCCCAGCACAGTTCAGTCCAGTCTAGCCCAGTGTGGACTCAAGATGTCCTCAGGAACCTCACGACACTGGATGAAATAGGTTCTGGACCAGTTTAACCCGGTCTGGTCTGGATTGATCCGACCAAGTGCAGACCTGGATCATTTAGTATTTGCAAACAAATCTTAGCATTTCTTTTTAACCTGTGTTGAGTACCAGATGGGTGAGGCTCACCGCATCAGGATAATTCGGACAGCGTCAGGTCAATGTCCGCGTCAAGATGCCGATAATGGAAAAGTAGAAGTAACTAAATTTGTCTCATGTCTTATCCACCCATCTAGCACCTAAGCGGACCAACACAAACTTAATAAAGAAGTATTTGCAAATGCTGATGGACCCAGGTCCGATGCGGCGCTCAGACGGCGACCGTGCTGGGTACCTCCTCGTATTGAATGATAAAGTAGGGGTAGCTCTGGTCGTCGTTGAAGATGACGTAGATCTGGGGGTCCACCCAATTGTCCACGCAGGAGTCGTAGAGGTCACTGGAGGGGTCGCGGGGGCTGATGGGTGGAGGGCGCCGCATGGAGGGATTTCCTACGGTGAACCTGGCAACACAAGACAGAGAGGGGCGGTCAGTTGTGCAGCTGAGGATAAACGTAGACACCCTGAGGATAAACTGAAGTATAGTTAGAACAGGTTTGCCTGATCAATTTGCATTTAACCAAGGGACTTTCCACCCCCTATTCTCACCAGGAAAATGCTGCTAACTGGTCCATTGTCATTCAGTGCCACATATCTAGTGTTGCAGATGAATTATTCACCTAATTTACCATCTAAATTATCCTCGAATTAATGAAGACTGCTGCTCCTTTGTGCGTTGAAGAACACCCTATGTCATGTGAGCATATGATCTATGTATTGAAATGTAAGTATGTGAAATCAGCCAATTCATTCATTCGCTTTTCCGCTCTTATATATTGATGTCAAATATCTATAAAAATCATTTTTCTGTGGGGTCATAAATAATACATACTACATTTTGACTTTTAGTGATCTCAAGTGCCTTCTTTCTTTTTCCACCTAAGTGGACTAAGACAAACCCAGGTCTGATGTGGCGCTCAGCTGGGAACTGTGCTGGGTACCTCCTCATATTGAATTATAAAGTAGGGGTAGCTCAGGTCATATTAAAATAAAACAGAGAACATGTGCAACTGTTAAACAGACACAGACAGTGGGTAGAGTCTTAGTCTCTTCATACTAAATATGTAAAACACTGAAATTAAGCCAGCTGCTTCTTTATTCATGCAAGAAAACAGACCTGTACAACATAACAGTTGGACTATTTTATTCTTTTTTTTATTGACATTGAAGGGTCCATTTTTGGACGGCTGTACAGCCTCAAAAACTCAGGCGCACCTCAAATGTCTGAACCCATATCGGAACATATTCCTGCTCAGGTCTGGAAGCAATGTCTCGTTCTGAGCTGTTGCGAGGATTGAACCCAGGCTTAGGGCGGAGGGGGGCCACGTGTGGTGTGGTTCCAAAAGCAGGCGCTCTAACCACCACACTATCCTCTGGCACACCACAAAACTTACGTCTGGTTCAGTGAAACAAAGCTGGCGATGTATGATGGCTTCAGCCAAATCAGCTCTTTTACATATGCGGCTGTGGATTTGATTTACATTTAAAGAATGGGATTAGCGTGACCCGTAGCATGACCGACCTACAGTTTATGGCAATTATTCTCAGGGGCCTAGTGATGCAAATCATGCGATGTGTGCTGTACATTTCATTTGAAAGCACTATGATGTAGCTTCACAGATATGAATCCACTGAAGGGAACAAGTTTGGTCAATGACTGGGCCTAGATCCTATACTATAGCAAACAAAACATCTAGGATGAGGATAAAATGAGGATAAATCATATCTCTCCTCCAGATCGCTCCTCTAGTTTCAAGAAAGCTTGATTTATGAAAATTTAGTTCATTTGCATTGGAAACAAGTGAACTTATCTCGATTCTTTTCACTTGTTTTAAGAAAAATAGCATTTTGCGAAACCGCAGCACCCATACACACCTGCCAGTGAGGACCTTGGCCAAGAACATGCAGTGGACTCCTTTGGGCGAGCGCTTGGAGAAGTTGTGCGAGTAGACGGCCTTGCGGGCGAAGTAGGAGCCCTGGCCGAACATGGTGGCGTGCTTGCCGCAGACGCGCGGGTCAAAGTTGTGCTTGCAGATGCCCTCGACCACGTCGGCCGAGGTGCCGTGGAAGAGGTGGCGCTCGCTCAGCAGCCTGTCCATCTCCGACAGACGCCGCGACATGTATTCCTTCTTCCTGTTGGACAAAGGACGGACAGAGAGGGAAGGTGAGATGGGTTTTTGTCAATGAAATGTTTTCCAGTATTGTGATTTCAAAGTCACCAACATTTCTTGAGAGACTTTTGATGTTTAATGAAACATGCTACAAGATAAAAAACTAACAACACGTATTAGCAACAACAACAAATATACTAAAAATGCACAGTACACTAAATAAATACACACAATCAGAGTCAGAGTGCGTGTGTGAGGCAGCTAAGTCAAAGATCTACCATGATTTCTTTTTTTCTTCTACATTTTAAGTGCACTAAAGCACTTTACTCTTCCGTCTTTACGGGTCCACGCTGCAATACCAAACACAACCGGCTGATGCACACAGACAGATCATCTCTCAGGTGATGAATTAGTAACCAGCTGGGAGCGATACTGCTATTCCGTCCTAAAAGCTGTGATTGCTTGTTTGTTCTAAGACTGGGTAAGAACATTGGGCCTAATCCGCTGTTTCTTGAGCAACACACACACACACACACACACACACACACATGCTTGTTTGATGTGAGCCGATCAGGCAGCCATGCAGAGGTGAAAGCATTTCGAGCCGGATAGGCTGTGACCCCGGCGTGACCTCCCGTGACCCCGCAGCTTGTGACCTGACACAGACTGACACCACACACACACACACACACACACTGTCTTTCCATCTCATTTTAGGAGGCATGACGGTCTGTTTAAACATGACAGAAGCATCTTATTCTGCCTTCGTATCTAAGGCATAATCTAATCACTCACAGGCACGCACGCACGCACACGCACACGCACACACACACACACACACACACACACAGTCATTGCTTTCCTACCCTGGCTCATACTGTCACGACTATAACGTGAGAAAAGGAAATCAACTGACATTCAGTAGGGGCACCACTTCCTCACACTCAGTCACACACACAATGCCAGTCATTGTGAAACTGTACGGTACCAGTCAGTGTAGGAGTGTTCAACTGTCACAGCTGATAGGACCAAAGCTGCTCGAGCCACCGCGGTTAGCCCACCGCTCACGGCAGGAACATCATCATCACCAGGCATCTCTCCATCCGCCCCTTCACACACTACTGTCAACCTGTTCTCACGAAGTGGCATGGAGCTGGTCCCATCTCGCACGCGCCTGTCGCTCTTTTTCCTCTTTTCTCACCCTTTTCTAAGATACTGAAAACGTTTCCTGTGAAGTTGCTTAATAGGAAACGTTTTTTTATTCGTTATTGTTTCTGTCTAAGCAAATATGCAGCCAGGTCTCTCCTGCACTGCGAAAAGTATCCATTTTTTGTCTCGCATTTTAGTCTTAAAATCGTGAAATAATTCTGATGCGGTGAGATAATGATGTTTCGGTGCAGTTTCACTTTCAAATGACACGATTCAACAAGATTCTGATCTCAATGGGACAAACCTCGATAAAAAAAAAAAAACAACAACAACATATTTCGTCCCACACTGGCAAAAAAACATGCTAAACAAGCATCCAAATGTGAGAATGTAACAGAATGTGAAAACAAAACCACCATTATTATGGCCCAACTTCATAACACCGCTGTAACCTGAATACTGCCTGGTGTCTCACAGCTATCAAATACCAGCCGGATCTACACTTGTACATCACACTATGACATGACATTGTAGCTGGTAACCATTACGATCATTTAACCGGGTAGGTTTGATAAACTAACCAGTTACAACAGTCTACCGCAACCAGGCCTGATCCACAGCTGCACAGCGTTGTATAGGCAACAAAAGCAAATGTCACTTTGTGAAATGGAAACAAAAACCGGAGGCATTAAACTTTCTGCTAACACCTCTGCAACCATCTCCTCTGATCGTGACAGACAGACTCTGATTGGCACTCCACTCTCTCTACGTGACAAGCCTGCTACAGTGTTGTCGTACCGGCTGCTGTTGCGTCACAACATCATAGTAAACTTGTGTAACAACATCATAGTAAACTTATGTAACAACATCATAGTAAACTGACCTCTTGTACTTCTCCCAGAGGAAGGGGTTCTGCACGCGGAGGATCTTGAGGATCCTGAACTTGGTCTCCGACACCGTCTTGTGGAACAGGCTGTACACCGTCCGGTAGCTGCGGTCGTCACGGGAGACGGGCACCTGCAGGAAGTCCTGGCTCGTCGTCATGGACAACCACGTCTCCGGGAAAAGGTTGGCTGGGTTGGTGGATGTTGGCGAGAGAGGATGCGACACGGACAGGTCCATGGATGAAGAGGAAGAGGAGGAGGAGGGGAGAGGAGATGAAGAGAGGGCGCCCAAAGTCCTGGGTGAGAGGAGAGAGAGGAACAAGGCTTTAGACATTTGGAACAGCAGATCTGGGTCAAATACCATTTGCAAATATTTTTCATGGCTTGTTTCAACCTATTTCGATACCAGATGGGTTTGTTGCTAGACACGCATGCACACACACACACACACACACACACACACACACACACACACACACACACACACACACTGTTAGCCCTGTCAACCATAAGAGGAAGGTATTTGAAAGTCAATTTAGTATATTTTTACCTAAGCCACTTATCTACAGTGCAGACTGAAAAGCAGCACGGTGCTTGTAATGAAAAACAGGACTGATAACTAAAGCGCATGTACTCCTGCTTCTGAGAAGGCCATGATATTGGGCAACACTGTGAAGCAATACTGAGGGGCAATTTTGCAGTAAGAAAAAACACATTTTTTCATGGAAAATGGGAATAAAAAAAGAAAGAATATCTAATTCCCGGTCTTGTTTCATCAAGGCCTCCATGTGCAGTGCTTTATTCATTTGCCAATCCCCACCCCAGTTGAAGGTCAGCCTCCACGACCTTCGAAATGTTGTCCATTTACAAAACGGCTAACAAAAGCACCCGCCGCGTGCTATCCATCTCACATCTGCCTTCGCCCCCCCCGCTCCCCATGTGTTCCCAATCGAAGCCGTACCCCGACGTAAAACAAAACCCCTGTCCGGTGCGATGAACCGACGCCGGGAACGAGGGGGGCGCTTCCAAAATCCTACTCCCCGACTCCGAGCGTCAACAATGACATCACTGTGCTGCCGAGCGGAGCGACTCCACGGCAGCCTCAGCCGTCACCGGCCAAACAAACAAGCCGCGTGAAAACGAGAGCCAGACACCAAACAAGACAACAGGGAGACAGAGAGGCAGCGAGGGAGGGAGAGGGGGAGAGAGAGAGAGAGAGGGAGAGAGAAACTGTGGAGCTGTCATGGAAGTGTCAGAGAGAAACGCTATTGTCTGGCATTTGAGTCAATAACAATGGTTTGGCTGTCATGTTATCTCTCTCTGAGTGTAAATGCTGTTAGTCCTATCAGCCGTACGAAAGTGTGTGTGTGTGTGCGCGACTGTGCACGTGTGTGTGTGTGTGTGTGAGAGAGAGTGTGTGTTGTCGAGTGATCGGTATGATTCTCTGAGGCAGCGCGACACTTTTTCATCTCATTTCTCTCTCTCTCTCTCTCTCCCTCCCTCTCTTATCTCGTCTCTCCAGTCTCGATCTGTCTCTGCAATCGATGTCTCTATTCCCCCGTGCACTTTGAAGAGATCACAGACGGCCTGCTGGAGAAAACAAGTGTGAAATGAAAAGGGACAGATAACAAGGGGATGATGGGAGTTGGGGTGGAAGAGAAGGAGAGAGAAAGAGCAGACGGCAGGGCGGAACAGAGGGAGGGAGAGGGAGAGAGAGAGAGAGAGAGAGAGGACAAATAACAGGAGAAATGGACTGGAGAGAACGGGGTGGGAGGGAGAGAGAGAGAGAAAGAGAAGGAAGGAGGGAAGGAAGGAGGGTGAAATGAAGAGATGGCTGAAAATAACATCATCAGGGGAGAGATGACAGAAGGAGTGAGAGCGAGAGCGGGAGGGAGAGGGGGGAGAATGCCAGTCAAGCTAATGACCTCAACCTCTAAGCTGAGCACAGATTGTTCCTGATAGACACACTCTCTCTCTCACACACACACACACACATTTCTCGCATCTTCCACGTACGTGTGAGAGACTGAATACCTTGTTATCACAAAGGTTTATGTAATGTCCACATTTACACATGAATCATAATGAATCAAATGTCTCTGTGTTTAAAAGCTGTGAGAGAAAGAGAAAGAGAAAGAGAGAGAGAGAGAGAGTGCCAGTACAGCTCACTGAATTGAATCGAAGTGAGAGAGAGAGAGAGAGAGAGAGAGAGAAAGTGAGAGTGCCAGTACTTTGCCAGTGAATTGAATTGAAGTGAGTGAGTGAGAGTGAGAGAGAGAGAGAGAGAGAGAGAGAGAGAGAGAGAGAGGCTGCTATAGATGGAATGAACAAATGGATGAAAAAGTCCCAGGAACAAATCCCTCGTTCCACATTCCAGCTCCCCACAGTCACGTTTCACACTCCTCCTTCACTCACCCACTCTGCTCTGCACCCAGTCTGGAAACCATTTAGACCTCTCTCTCTCTCTCTCTCTCTCTCTCTCCCTCATGCTCTATCTCCTTCTCTCTCTATCTACCTCGGTGTGTCTCTTTCTCCCTCCTCCTCTCAGCTTGTCCTCTCCTCTCCCTGGTCTCATTTCCTTTCTCTCGCCCCTCTCCCTTTTCTCTCTCTCCATTTTGTCTTTTTTCCGTCTGTCAGGTTCGGGCCTCGTTGGAACAGTTTGTTCTCAACGTTGGTTCTATGTGGGCCACTGGCGGGGCCGCCGCAGCACCCTGCACCGCAGCACCCTGCACCGCAGCACCCTGCACCGCAGCACCCTGCGCCGCAGAACGTATCCATCCAGCCATGAATCTTATTTTTTCTCATAACAAGTCAATAAATCTGCCGAGGCGCGTGATAAGTCGGTTCCTTTCCAATTTCCAGGACACGTTTAAGGACTAGAAACAAGTCGATATCTTGAATAAAGCAGATCGCTCAACGGTTAGAAAGAAAGTGACACCTGATTCATGAAAATGGCTTGAAACAAGTTCACTTGTTTCTCACTCCACTGGCAGATTTTCCCATTTGTTTTGAGAAAAAATACTTGAGGACTCGGTGTAACCGGATTAAACGACTTGTTAAGATACGTCTTGCAGCGCGGAGGCTCAAGCTGGCCGCGTGTTATTGGATCACGCAACAAATGAGCGGAGTTGCTTTTGGGAGCGCTTGTTTCTCTCCCTCTTCGCTCCCTCTTTCCTTCCCTGTATCTCTCGCACACCTTGCCTTACTCCCCTCTCCTCCTCTCGCCGCCTCTCTCTCTCTCTCTCTCTCTCTCTCTCTCTCTCTCTCTCTCCCCCATCTGTTTGTTCTCCACCTCCCCGTGCGTCTCGACTCTCGTCCGCCTCATTATCTCATTTTTCCGTCTGTCTGTTTCAGGCGTTCGTTCCGTATAGGGGCTGATTATGCCGAGCCTCGACGTTTCAAACGGATCGAAGTTTAAATTAGCGCTACAAACGGGGGGGGGGGTTTCCGGTAAACTCGGTAAACTCGGGGCTGCTCGGGTGTCGTGTCAGCCGCGTGACTACGGCATTAACACCGTGTGCCGAGCTCGGTGTGCCCCGCCTGTCACCGACTCGGGTACTCAACGTAGCAACGCAAGAGGGACGTGGAGACACCGTGCCACATACTGACGAGCCCAACGTGTGCTGAGTGCTAAATCATTAAGAGAGAGAGAGAGGGAGAGAGAGAATGTCAGTCAAGCTAATGACCTCAACCTTTAAACTGATGTCTGCTGCAGATAGATGGCGTCCATTTGACAACACTCCCTCTCTCGCCCCGCCCCCCTCCCTCGTTCCTCTAGCATCCAAGCGAGGGTACCTGCGCATTTGGTAAATGTCTCCACTTACTGCAGGTGGGGCGTGAGCACCACGGAGGACATGAACGTGGGCCGCTTCTTGATCTGACGTCTGAAACCGAAGACGGCGTTTTGCTGGAAGCCCTCCCTGATGTTGAGGATGTACTGGTTCTGGAGCGTGATGAATCGCACCTCCTTCAGACCCCTCCCGCTCGCCTCCTCGATCAGCCTCACCACCGGCTGCAGGGGGGGGGGGAGAAGAGGAAGAGGAATTGAGATTAATTTATTGACTGTCTTACGCAAGATATAACAATAGATCCCTGTACTTCTGCATCCAAGGGAGGGAAGGGGAGGGAGAGCTCGGGGGGGGAAATGTCTTTGAAATGTGGCACAATGTTCAGATAACACCAAGTCGAGTTGATAACGAGTGTCATCATAAAACACACACACACACACACACACACACGCAAGGCTAGACAGAGTCCAGTCAATCTGATTCGGTGGAATAAATTGCTGTACTTTGGGAACAGTTGAGTCACAGAGGTACTTAGGTGTGTGTGTGTGTGTGTGTGTGTGTGTGTGTGTGTTTATTGGTGAATCGATCCTATCGCAGCAGACAATTGATTGGTGTGGGTGGTGTTAATGCGTCTGGCTCCATGCACACACACGGGCACGCACACACACACACACACGCACACACACACACACACACACACACACACACACACACACACAGTGCCTCACCTCGGAGTATTCCCTCCAGCCAAAGTTGTCTCTGCAGTAGTATTTCCACACCGTGTGACAGTTGGGGACGGGGATCGGGACGGGGCTCATGGGCTGGCATAAAGGGCTGGGGGGAGTGGTCAGTCGTCGCACGCGGTCAAACTCCAGGTCACACACTCGCATCAGCCCGAAGTCTAGGGAGAACACCCGACCCCTGAAACACACAAGAGCACGGGACGGATTAAAGTCTGGTGAGTTTCCAAAAAAAAAAGAAACAACAACAACAACACAAAAACTGAATACATCACAATCTTAAAAAAAACACAACACACACACACACACACACACACACAGTCATGGGGTTGTGACAGGGTGGCGTTGTGATTCAAGAGACTGTCCCGTCACTGAAAGGTCACAGGTTATATTCCCACAACAGCCAATTTGTGTCCATCAGCAACCATGTATCCTGTCAAAAGCATCATGCTCACTCACTGTGAGTCACTCTGGATGAGAGCATCAGCTACATGACACACATGATCAATACACACACACACACACATTGACACACACTGAAATCCAATGCTTCAATGCTACCTGGTGTAATTCACGTGTTACTCCTATTTATTAACAACTCTCTTAAAGCTAAAGACTTTGTAATAGATGATGTCATCAAGGATTAAATGAAATACTGAAATACACAAACTTCTCTGATTAGCTTAAAATTGCGCAACAAAATGAGTGGGTCAGGTTTTGCCTCATTTTTATGTGATACTCAATTGATCCCTTTTCGCTTGCACCCCTCCACAGGGAGGTCAGAGGTCAGGGTCAGCTACAGAACAGCCCCCTGGAGCTGGCAGGGACGCTGTGTCATGCTCAAGGTCACTTGGGCAGATGTTTGCCGACACAGTCACTACTCTACTCTACTCTACTCTACTCTACTCTACTCCTCCCTCTGCTGCCCCGCTGATGCTCGCACTGTCCGCCAAAACACACAGGACGTGCTAAAGTGTCGTTTCATGTCCATAACCGTATTTTGCGATATTTTGTACATGCCACCTCCTTTAGCGCCTCCCTGTCTGGACAAGTCTGGGTCAAAACCTTGTTACGTGTGTGTGTGTGTGTGTGTGAGTGTGTTACTCTCTCTCTGTGTGTATTAGTCCTCTATGGGGCCTCTGGCTAAACCTTTCTGGGTCAGACATACCACTCGCACACGTGGGCAACACGCTATGGCATGGGTCGGCAGACACACACACACACACACACACACACATACATGCACATGCACTGCACACAAAGGCATGTAAACTCTGTAACAGACTCACACCCGCAAAACACAAATACTCACACACACACATCCTGAGAGCATTAATGGGCTCATTGATTTTTGCTGGGAAACTAATTGGATGAGATGTCAAAGGTCAGACGTCTGGGCGTGTGTGTGTGTGTGTGTGTGTGTGTGTGTGTCTGGGAGCGAGTGCGTTCGTGTGTGTCGAGGCTGGGGGTTGTGTTCTGAGAACGTGTGTGTGTGTGTGTGTGTGTGTGTGTGTGTGTGTGAGAGAGAGAGTTTTTTTTGTTTTATTAAATAATTACGGGAATCACATTCCTCTCTCGTGGTTCCCATCTAAAACCCCAAACCCTCTCACAACCACGGACTGTAAATAAACGGTATGCACAGAAAAGAGAGAGAGAGAGCACGAGAGAGAGAGAGAAAGGAGAAGAGGAAGGGACCGTGTGAACATGTCATGTTATTTGTTCAACAGCCTGGAGAAGTGAAACTTTATGATGGGGTGAAGATACCGTAGACAACTATCCAGTTTTAGTTCCACCTAAGTGCAATTACCGGTCATTGATGTTGCAGGCACACGCACACGCACACATGCACACAAGCACACACGCACACACGCACACACACACACACAGACACACACAGTGGTTTTGCTCGGGAAGGTGATAATAAGTGGTGTTGAGTCATCTCCCAAAAAAACACACCCTTACACACACATACTGGTTATATACAGGCTATTTACAGTTGGTGTTTCTGCCAAGTCATTGTATGACTACGAACTATCTCTGTACCAGGAAACAAAATGGGAATTCAGCTACTGAGCACGTGCAGAAGCAAAAGCTGACTAGATAGATAGATAGATAGATAGATAGATAGATAGATAGATAGATAGATAGATAGATAGATAGATAGATAGATAGATAGATAGATAGATAGATAGATAGATAGATAGGACAGACAGACAGACAGACAGACAGACAGACAGACAGACAGGCAGACAGGCAGACAGGCAGATCTCTTTGTTCTCTTCCTGCCTTCTGCCTTCATGTCTCTTTCTCTCTCTCCTGTTCACTTTGTTTTCTTTTTCTTGTTATTTTCTTTTCACTCGTTCCCTGTTCCCTCTGTACTCTTTAGTTCTTTCTGTTCTGTTCCCTCTGTTTCTCGGTTTCTCTCTGTCTCTCCTCTCGCTATTTCCTCTCAGAGAAAGAAAGTACATTGGATACACCTGCATTGGTTCTCTCTCTTCTTCTCTGTCTCTCAGTACAGGACAGCTTCTGCCTGCCGCAGTATGTTATGACAAGAGCGTGTGTGTGTGTGTGTGTGTGTGTGTGTGTGAACTCAAGAGTGACTTATGACGCACACACACAGCTATTCCCATGAGGAAGTTAAGTGAACTTTGTCACATTTAAAGGCAGGCTACTTAACAGCCCTGTGACGCCTACTTTGTCATGCAGATCCCTTTCACAGACTGGGAGTATGGAAGATAGGACAACGTGCACTCTCTCACCACTGTTCCCAAACGCCCCGACACACACACACACACACACACACACACACACACACACACACACGCACACGCACGTCTCCAGAGAGGTCAGCAAATGATTTTCAAAACCCCTTTCCTGTCCTTCTCTCCCAGGCCAGTTTTCTCTGTTCTAAAAATAAAATTCCTCCGGTTAAATTAAGTGCACTGAGATTTTGCGGCTTCAACGTGGGAGCCAATCAAAAGTCGGACAGAGGCGCGAGACGGGCCCACTCTGGCAAGGTCGTCGCTCGAGAGCACGCTCAAAATGGTGGGCGGTTCCGAGAGTGTACACGAGCCCGCGTGCACGCACACACACACACACATAAATGAGGGTGAAATGATTCGTTTTACAGGAAAATAATGAAATGTACTACTATCACAAGATCATGAAGATGAAAAGAGAGAGAGAGAGAGAGAGAGAGAGAGAGAGAGAGAGAGAGAGAGAGAGAAAAGGCAAGGTGAATTTGAAAAAGGTGAAAAGGGGGCCGCCAGCTCTTTCCGTGAAATTGACAGAGCAGGTCGGTCCGTGTGAAAGAACGGATCCCTGGTGGATTTCAACGTATTAAACCCAAGTCGGTCCTGAGGGGGGAGATGCAGATGAAGGGGAGGAGGCGGGACGAAGAGCAGGTTTCTAAGCCTCGAGACAATGAAGACAGTGTGTCCAGACCGGGCTGTGCGGAACATTAAGAGGGTGGTCCATGTTTCCATCCGGCTGAATTTTAATCAAGCTTTTAAAACAAAAATGAGATTTAGGTGCATTTACACCAGCCGGGTCGAAGCAAATAAACAGGCTTTCTGAATGTAAACTGCAGCTGAACAGAAGGCTTTACGCTACGTCCTCAACAATGAGTTTCACAGTGTTTTTTTACTGAATGTTTCTAACCTGGCTGTCATAAAAAGAGAGCGCTTTTGTATATGGAATTTCCTCAGGTTCGACGTGTAAATTATTATAAATACACGATGGAAAAAAAACACTAATTGTAGGTGCTTGACCCAGCGGGTAGATAGAAATTAACGGGCTGTCTTGATGAAGCACGTGTGCTCAAGAGGCCCGTAACAGCAGCGTGTTTTACGACTACGTCCTCAGCAATG
>JAXDDW010000010.1:6270000-6282500 GCA_034670385.1 Hoplostethus mediterraneus | reverse complement strand
CAAAAAAAATAAAACTCAATTTAAAGGAGTTCATATTTAAACAATCAGTCAAGACACAGAAGTACAGATGCTCAAACGTACTCAAAAAAGTAGCGCTGCTCCAAAAACTCCAGTACAGTAACTAACAGTGCCACCTCAGCAGAGAGAATAAAAAGGGAACGCATCTGCTGGTGTGTGTGTGTGCAGATACACTTTTCCCCATATTTTTCACATTGTTCTCTCTCTCTCTCTCACACACACACACACACACACACACAATACAAACACAAAGTAAATCTATCCGTTAACAAGCAGCTCTACGGCCGAGGATTATTACAGTATAACTTTTTAGAAGCAATGACATTTCTCCTTACTGCTGGGTTCATGACTATGACGGATTAGCCAGACTAGCCATTCCTGCTTATCATATGGATGGGATTAACCTGCGCTATGGATCATACGCACATGGGAACAGCTCAGCACAGCACGCACACACACACACACACATACAATAATCACATGCAGACACACAAAAACGCTTTAACATTTTCTCCTCTGCCCACTCCTCTAGCACAGACACACACAGACACACAGACACACAGACACACAGACACACACACACACACACACACACACACACACACACACACAAAACACAGCAGCAGGCAAAATAGGTCTGTGTTGCCATACCGACAGTAGGGTTTGTTTAGTCATCTGCTGCTCTTTAAATTGCTAACGATGTTATCAGCTGGCTGTGGTTACCACGGCGATGCCTTCTCTCATTGTGTCTCCCATGTGTGCGTGTGTGTGAAAAGACAGGCTGGATAGCATCTCTATAGAAAAGAGTCGAATGACCTAAACAAAACTATGCAGCGGAGTGACTCAAGCCTATGACCCATTTTAGGTCCCGTGTAAGAAGCACTGGCTAGACGAGCGGTAGTGCTTTTCACCAGGAATAAACCTCCACACGTGCACAACGATGCACCTGGCGGGGAGGAGGAGTCACTGTTACCCGGAGTGAAAATGCGTTACGTGTTTTCACTGTTTCAGTCTAAAACTCCTTTCTGGGTCAGCGTTAGAAACAATATCCAATATATTTAAGCTGTATTTCCAAACTTTCAGAGTTGTACGCCTTTAGAAATCCCTTCCAGTAGACGGACGAGGCGCAACAGGGAGGGTGAGAACGAAGAATGGCAAGGGAATGCAGCTAATGTGGGATTGCGAAGGCAGCGCTGCCATTATGACAGTTTAATTTGACAATTATTTATTAAGACAAAATCCTACATGGGTGAAATTTAAAATGGGTTGATAATATAATGTGTTGCACAATTTTTTTTTGCACAAGCCTGGAGAAAGTGATTACATGGCTCGTGACCTATCTCAACAAAAGGAAGTCAAGAGAATTTATGGCTATGCATCCATTTCAAATCATAAGGATATATAAACAAATGATGTACAAACACTGGAGGTGTACAAAATGTTTAGCGTGCATTATGACTATAATAATAATGATAATAAATGTAGAATATAATTTGTACTGTTACAATCATTTCTGGCATTTCTGGTTTCTACTGACATTTCTGTCAAGTGAGCCAGATGGTCTGAATGTACGAGTGGAACACATTCAAATGGCCTCTGAAAGACTTTGGGTTGACACCGACAGGTGCATATCCTGTTTGTGGAGCAATTTGCACTTTGCATAGTTTCAGTTGAAAACCTGAATCAACAACACACACGCAGGCGTGCAAACACACAGGCATACAAATGTGTACGCACACAAACATGTATGTGCATCCTGTACGCACACACACAGATATAGACACAGATGCACACGCATACACACACACACACACATAAAGATCCACCCATTGGCCTTGATAAACCATGAAAGATGTGTGAGGGTTAGGGTGGCATAATGGTATAATTGTAATTGTGTGTGTGTGTGTGTGTGTGTGTGTGTGTGTGTGTGTGTGTAAATGTGCATGCATGGGGCTTTGCAGGAAACTGTGCATGCCTTTAATGTCACCCCACTAGGGCTTGCCAAGTGCTTGCATGTGTGTGTGTGTGTGTGTGTGTGTGTGTGTGTGTCTGTGTGTGTGCATGAGAGAGAGAGAGAGGGAGAGAGAGAGAGAGAGAAAGAGAGAGAGAGAGAGAGAAAGAGAGAGAAGAGAGAGAGAGAGAGAAAGTGAGAGAGAGAAAGTGAGGTTTATCTCTGTCTGCTAAAATACGTGCGTGTGAGCACTGCAAGCCACTGAGCTTCTCTGTGCTGTGGATTCGTGTCAGCATCTGCGTGCCAAGCAGTCTAAAGTGTGTATATGTGAGTGTGAGTCACAGTCTGTGTTTATGAGCGAGGGAAGGAGAGAGAGAAAGAGAGAAAGAGGGAGAGGGAGAGAGAAAGAGAGAGAGAAAGAGAGAGAGAGAGACAAGAGACAGGGAGAGAGAGGCAGCCAAGTGCGTCTGTGTCAGTGACTGCACCAGGCAGCAGAGGGTCATGGAAGTTCACAGCTTTACGCCACGGGTGCTGCACTTTCTGGTTTGAACTGAGCTCCAGCCAATCACAGGGCTGGCTCTGGGAGCAGAGAGAGACCCAGTTAGACTTGTATTACATCAATACAGAAAATAGATGGCCATCAAGGTGGGGAGAAGGAGCACCAACACTAAGGGACCCACCAGTTTATTATTACGCCGCACTCAGTTCAGAGACAGACGTGCATACACAAGTGCATACACACACACACACACACACACACATACCTACACGATGACACAATAATTGACACGTTAGTACACAGGTATGTATACTGAACATATGGTGTTGATGAAATAGCTCAAGCAAGCACACACAAAAACGACAAAATGACTAACACACTAACGCAACCAAACATACCATGAAACCATGAAAGTACAACACACACACACACACATACTGCAGGGCTACAGATGTATGGAAACATAAAAACAGCTGTCATTTCAACGCTTTCAGTTTGCCGCAGGTGCTGAAACCAAAGAGGAAGCCAAGGCTAGGCCTACTGTTACCAACTCACTAAACCAGTAGTAGCCTATCATTCACCAGCTCACAAGAAGCCTATCAGCTTACTGCGCCGCCGTCGCCACGCCACGAGTCGCCTATCACTTTACCGCACGCTAGCCTAGTCATCGGTGCTTCCAACACACGTAGAGAGAGAGGTGCAATGTGCCTTCCAACTCTATCAATTCAGGAAGAGGATTTTGAAAGTGGAAAAATCTTCAGCTATAATAAGGCTATTCTAGGCCTATCCAGTATATAAAGAAGTGATTGAAAGCGGCGCTCTTCCATGAGTACGCGAATTGTGGTTTCACTTCCTATTTTGGATTGGTTATATTGAAATTGAATTGACCCCGGCCGAGAAGCACAGGAGCAAAGCAGAAGTGTCCTGTCAGTGCTTGCTGCACGGTAGGATCCTGTCACTAAACCAGAAGGCCTGTACAGTGGACATACAATAGGCTGCTGCAGCCTGCAGGTACAGTAAACACTATAGTGGGCTACTTACTGAAATTTGAGCCTGACTTGCTCATTGTCAGGGTTGCAGTACAGCCTCTCCAGCTGCTCCTGGGAGTCGTCCGCTATGCTCTGCCAGGTTTGACTACTGCACCTGTGGATCTGCCAGTGGTAGGGCAGCACGGTGTGGTGGTGGGCACAGTCACTGCCGTAAACACACTGGCCCTGCAGGAAATCCACACAGATGGACACAGAGTCTGCCTGATGAGTGTGATACTGGAGCTGGGTGAGCAGCTCAAAGACCAAGTCCAGGGAGGCCTCTTCGCTTTTATCCTGAAATATCACTCCTTTGTCGGGCTGAGGGGCCCCGGGATGAGGGCCCCCACTGCTGCTGTCTTTGATGGGAAGGCAATTTGCCCCAGAGGTGAAGAGGTCACTGGTTTTGATGACCCCCTCTTGATGAGGAGGCTGCGGCGCTACTATGGGAGGTATGTCATGGGCGGGTGTTGTTATTGTCACCGTGGCCCCAGCCGCCCTGAGGCCGGGTTTCAGCGGGAAACAGCCGCTGTCGGAGGTAGGGTCCACCCCGGCCCTTTGTAGATCCAGCCCGGTGATCTTGGGTCTCTCCCCGCGGCGCTCCGTCTCCTCCAGCTCCGCGGTGGTATCGGCCATCTCCGCGTCTCCATCGCGGGTCAATAGCCCCGGTACCCGGGCCGAAGCTGCGGCGCCGTCGGCGGCTCTCGGGCCTTTCAGACACACCGGACCGATGCAGGTCTGCTTTACCACGGCCGCTGCGCATAGGTTTCCCGCTGTCCGGCCCGGTTGGCCCCGGGGGACAAACACCCCATCCCCGGAGACCAGCGCGTCCGTGCTCAGCAGAGTGGTCAGTATAGGGTCCTCCAGGGCGCGGTGGAGGCATTTGGCGTCTAATTTCCTCTGTTTCTTTTTGAAATAGGGCTTCACTAGAGGGATTTTGTCCGGGAGTCCCACGATCTGCTGTTCCGTGTAATCTTCCCGTTCGTCCACGTTTAAACTCATATCCAGGGAGATCCCCGCCGGAACACCGTCTGTGGGTTTCTGAAGAACGCGCAAAGTTTTATCCATGATCGCCTCCTAAAACCCGACAGTCCTGAGAGAGGAAACAGAGAAGGAGAGAAGAGTCATAAAAGCAAACGCATACACTCATCCCACTTAGTTTCCAAAGTGAAGTCATCTTGACGCATAAAGCGGTGGCTCATCAGGTAGTAGTCTAATTGCTCGACGGTGTTAAGTAACACTGACAACTCATCTTTCCTTTCCTGGAAAAGGTTCGCCCTCTACAGCCTACTACTGAAACTAAGAGGAGCCTATATCCAACCCTGCTATTATCCCTTACGAAAAACAACTACAGTAATCCTATAATAGCCCAAATTCACTGTGATGGTGTACAAAGATGACAGCAAATCTAAAAGCCCTAGTAGGAATACAATAAGTAGGTACGATGATTACATAGGAGATAAAATACCGTAACGTATGTTAAGGTGACTGTAAATTCACTATTGAGTACCACAGACACACTACAGACCTATTAAGTCCCTATAGGAATATTATACAAATAGCCTATTATAGTGGTTTTTCGTGGGAAGGGTTCCGTGCACAGCGGAAAATAAACGATCCAACCCTGCTATGACCAACCAAACTTAGCTTCAGCGTTAGTCAAATTGTCTAAAAAATAAATAAATAATGTAAGAATGAACAGAGAACACAGGTAAGTTGAACAGTTTTTTTGTTTCCTTTATTTCTCGACCGCCTACCAATTCCATGCTTGCAAATTACAGCTGCGTCCCCAAGTAGAAGCGATAAAATCGTTGACAAACTGTAACAAAATGCCCACCCCCCCCCCTCCTCTTTCTCTCTTGAGACTATATATTTTGATCACGGGGGCCCGATACGCTGCCCCTGCAGTCTACGTGCCGCTTCCACATCGCTGCCCGAGCAAGTTTGCACGTACAGTCTGAGTTAAAGACACACACACACACACACACACACACACACACACACACACACACACACACACACACACACACACACACACACACACACACACACACACACACACACACACACACACACACACACACACACACACACACACATACACACGGAAAGAAGAGGGATCCACTGCGGCGGAGGAGCGACAAAAGACAAACACCCCGGAGCTTTATTTTTTACCAGATCTCCCCCACCATCAAACAGATTCCCCCTCCTCATAATAAACACGTATTGCCTAGATCCCGACCTTTGCACGCGGGGTATGGAGTTAAAAAGCTCTTATTAAAAAAGCGCTACGTTTCATTTGTCGCTACAGCAGGCAGGGTGATTTATTATAGCGCAGCTTTGCCAGAGCGGATCTAAGGAAGACAAACACCCTCTGTACATTTCTCTGACACCAAGAGGGTAAAAAAAACAACCTACCTGGTCGATAAAATCCACCCCTCGCCCCCTTGTCTCGACTCCTCTTGCTGGGTAAAATCCAGTGCGTACATCGGTGGTGCACCTTATCCAGTCCGGAGATATATCCTATCCGTGTCTGGTCTATAGTTAGTCCTGGGCTGGTTTGGCGTGGGTGATAGCGGCAGGTCGGTTGCGACCCTCTGCTGTTCCCCTTTCTTTATCGACCTCTGTTTCTCTTTCTTTCTTTCTCTCGCTCTCTCTCTCTCTCTCTGTCTATCCTTCTACCGGATAGAAGGGGGTGACGGAGAGGAGAGACCGTCGCAGAGCGCAGCTGCAGCGGAGAAAGCTCTGTTCCCTTCCCGACTCTCCACAGTCAGCCAGTCACCGCCTGGTCAGGGGCGGGACTTGGCGTCAAAAGGAGAGCGTGCGAGAGAGAGAGAGAGAAAGAGAGAGAGAGAGAGAGAGAGAGGGGGGGGGGAGAAAGAGAGAGAGGCTGGTGAGTCGTCTGGAGGCGATCGGAAGAAGGTGGATGCAGGGTGGAAGTCTACCTCAGAGGTTCCCAAATTGGGGTGCGGGGAACCTCCAGGGGCCCTAGAATATTCAGGAGTAATTTAATGTCACTGTTGTGTCAGCGCTACATTACAGCACGATGAGCGAATGGATAATAAAGCGATACAGTGCCAGAACCAGCCGTTAATTCTAGTAATTTCTTCCACTTCTGATTTGTCTTAAGACAAGTGCCAGTAAATGTGTGATGATTGCAGCTCGCTGCAAACCGACTTGTTTCAATAATTACGTTGGATCAAGTGTCATTTTCACGATTCCTTATTTTCTCTCTGCCTCGTTTCGAGATACTGACATTTGTTTCATGAAATTTGTAGAAACAGGTGAAACAGCACTGGAAACAAGTGGGGTTTTACTTTTCTTTCCAGAATTTCCTTTTTTCGTTTTAAGAAAAATCACACTGTATGACTATCAAAGGAAGTCATGCGCTGTTTAACCTCAACATCTTCTTAGGTGGGGTTCCTCGGGACAAAGACGTTTCTATTTCCGGGGTCCATGAGATGAAAACCGTTTGGGAACTCCGACCCCATCTCTCGCTATACGCTGATCTGTCACATTTCCCCAGGGGAGTGTAATGTTTACTGACTGCGTGTTGAGTCAGCTTCCTTGTGCTATCCGGTTTACCAGAAGTGGTTTTTTTAGGAACCTGCTGTGCTGCAGTTCCTTCCGGCGTCAGTTTCGCTGTTTGCAGAGTGGTCGAGCCTACTCAAGCAAAAAAAAAAAATCCAGTTTCGAAGGGTTGTTCTCAAAACACAGCATGCGAGCAGTCCATGCCTTTGCTTATTAGATTACTTTGTTGTCTAGGTCGTTTTATGCCTCAATTATAGGGTGCTTTATTGTAAAGGAAGTGAGGCAAACGATTCCTGGATTTTTTTCCCCCCCTTACGTAACTAACCACGTGTTTGCTGTTGTCTTTATCTTTTTTTGTGCAAGGCATTTCCAAATCACATACAAGCACCAACAGGGCTCCGCAAACTTGTTTATGTCAAGGACCCCCAGATCAATACACTTAAAACTCACAGCCCCCTCTATCTGAAAAAGGTTTTGTCCCAGATACCCTCATCTGAAAAGCGTTTAGTTGTCTATCTATAAGTGGGGAGAAGCGATAAGGATAGTCAGTCTTGTAGAACAGGGACATTTTGCTTGGAAGTCTCTGGAACCCCTTAGGACCCCCGTTTGGGAACCATTATATTTTAGAGGAAACAATCAATTGAATTCCTGTGCCCATTAATGTGTGTGTCTTTTAATACCACCCCGAGCCACCCCTTAAGCATGTATGTCTATTAACGCGCCCCACCCCCCCCCCATCCCATCCCCCATAACCATTAATGACAAAGGTCGAAAGGGCAACCCTCCTGCTAAATGTGTGCTCCAGCTTTAAACATGCAAACCTTGTTTACTCCATCCCTCCCTCACACCGAGCACACACACACACACACACACACACACACACACACAAGGCGGATTAACCTCTCACACTCTGGATTGAAGGAGAGAGAGGTGTTGGGGGGAGGGGCCGTCACATCACTCAATACTTAGTTTATTGTGGGCTTATATATACTTTATGGTATTTTTTTCATGTTCTATAGAATAACTAAAATAAACATGCGTGTAAAACTATTTTCTACACCAACACTGATTCTGTCAAAGCAGTTCCGATACAGGTTAGTAATGGAGACTAGAAGAATTGTGTGTTTGCTTCAGATTGAATTAAAAAAAGTTGAATTAATCAGAAACAGTAGAGGCAGAAGTAGTAAAAGCATAAGTGATAGCAGCAGTAGAAGCAGTAGTAGTATAGCAGCAGTAGAAATAGTAGTAGTAGTCGTAGTAGTAGTAGTAGCAGTAGAAGCAAAAGTAGTAGCAGGAGTAGAAGTAGAAGTAGTAGCAGGAGAAGAAGTAGTAATAGTAGAAGTATTAGCAGGACTAGAAATAGTAGTAGTCGCAGGAGTAGAAGCAGAAGTAATAGTAATAGCAGCAGTTGCAGCAGAAGTATTAGCAGTAGCAGAAGTAAGCCTCTTTCACACATGCAGTGAAATCCAGAACTTGTCTAGACATTACTCTGAGGGGTTGTATGTGTGAATGCAAATGTCCGAATCAGTTGGTCTGGAAGTCAAACGGATTTTACCCACCCAGCACCCAGCATGCAAAAATGGCCACTGAGAGTGAGTCGGTCACTTCGTCCGCCATCTTCGTGCTGTAAACAAAACACTGCGATTTCCACAGCGTACTTTTTGCGTCATGTCCTGTCTCCCGAACGCTCTACCCAGGCCCCGCCCCTTCCCTGAGCTAACCAGAGTATTTTCTGTTGTTGTGAACGCACCAGAAACGGCCATTCTCCGGTGGTCTATGAATACATAAGAGCCATTATGTTTGCATAATGCGGGCAATTGGTTGAGCCACTGAGAGTTCTGCCACTTACATTGTGTATGTGAAAACAATGAGGCATTCAAAGCTAAATATAAAATAAAAAAAACTATAAATGGCATCGGGTAGATATTAACATGTGTGTGAAAGCATGAAAAGCTGAACATTTCGGTTGTGATTTTCGAGTCTCAACCTGCCACCACTCTATCAACTGAACATTCCGGCATTCATTCCTATTTGGCCAAAAAAATGCGAATAAAATAAAATTGCGCAAAAACTATGAGTCACATTTGAAACGTTGAATGGAAGCACACCATTCCCAAAAATGCTGAACATTCTAACGTTTGAATGGCATTGATAGCTTAAACGGTGCGAAAGTAGTTGAACATCCAAAAATTAGGCAGAAAAATAATGAAAAAATAAAAAAAATAAAGAAGTAAATAAGAGAATATACTTGCTGAAGCAAGCACACTAATTACAGCCTTGGTGTTGAAGACATGGGAGAGCTGACGTATAGGAGAGTAATTGCCTGGTTGCATACCGACGCGTCTCCAGCATTCCTCCTCGGCCGATGTGCATGACGACGTCCTATTGTTCAAGTTTTGACTTGTCTCAGAGGACGCCCTATAAAACAGACAGATACCCGCCAACTCCTGTTGCCTTGTTGTAGGCAAAGTCACCGGGTGATATGAACACATGAAACAACACTATTGTACTCATACAGAAACAACTATTGAGACCTATGATACATTTCAGAAGGATATGACAATGCTAGAGTCAACATTAAAGTGATACCACAGAGTAGAGTAAGTACCATAGAGTCACTATAAACTCACTACTGAGTATCACAGACACACTGCAAGTACCTATAGTAATATTATAGTAGTATTATAGTGATTATAAGGAAGAAACTTGCAAAGGTGGTAGGAAATAACAAGACCTGCAGCACGCACGCACACACACACACACACACACACACACACACAATGCAATTATACAGTTATACAATAATTATACAATAGTTATCGATCCCTGTGGGGAATTTTTTTAAAAACTTTTTACTTGCCCCTCTTCAAAGGGAGGTCAGAGGTCAGATACAGAACAGCTGCTCTGGAGCTGGTAGGGATTCAGTGGCTTGCTCAGGGACACTTCAGCAGGGCGGATGTTGAAGGTCACTCTCGCTACTCACTACGCTGCCCTCCATGCCCAGTCTTAAATGAAAATGACAATAAACAAACTCTAGAAACTAAAAATACATGCAAGGACATTACATCCTTTGTGAGTGGAAGGGCAAAGGAGCAGGATTTCAGGCCCCCCTTTGGATCTTATCTGTTCACATGCCTGCACACAACACAATACAGGAGGCAGATCAGTTGACACTGGTGACGGGCCTTCAGCCTTGACACGCCTGTTTTACGCACAAAACAATTCCATGGCGTGGAAACATAAAAATACATTTTATTGAGTTAATTGGTGTTGGATTGGCAGTGGAGCCTGTGGGTGCCATAAACAGCGATGAAAGCCTAACTGTTTAATTATTGTCATTATGGCCAGTGATTTTGTCTCTTTCATGTGAATCATAAAAGGCGAATCTCTGGATTTTACGGAGTGCGCCGTCTAGGCTAGCATTTGATGACAGACAGCTCCTGAGAGTGACCTGAGACCGTTTACTTTCCTGACTAAAGTTCCAGATATGTTTGCCTCCCAACACCCATTGCAGGTGAATTTGTTGGCTGCCTTATCTGGTGAGTCAGTGGCACAGGCTGTGCTGTTGCTTTCACATCAAAACTGGTTTGTGCCTAGTATCACCTTTGAGCAATGCTGAGGTCTCTTTTATGACTCTTGAGTTTTCCATGTGATAGTCAGGAGTCCACAGCCCAACATGAAACAGCCACATGAACAGCAGGCAAATCCAAAACATTAACCGTTGCTAATATTAAAAGAATGGTAATCATATTTTTTTTCAATAGTCACAGACATAATGCAACACATGGAAACTGATCTGAGGTAGCACACAACCAGACCTTAGACTGAGGTCTAAGAGAAAGAGTGCTGAGCTGAAACCACTTTAACCTCTTTGGGTCTTAGTGACACTGATACAGAAACACACAGAGATGAAAAAAGAGAAATGTGGGGGTAGATACGTGTCCCAAGCTGTGTGATTTCCATTCAAACCATACATTTTTAGGTCATGGTTTAATGAAATCCAAAAATCTACTTTCTATTTTTTATCTTAGCCTGTCATGATTTTAACCATGTCTGCGTCTCTGTCAACAGACTGTCAAATGGTAAGAAATAATGACTTTGAAATGCTAACAGGCATAAAGGCAAACTGGTAGCATTGCTGGTGCGTTAGCTGCAGCCCGTATGTACCCGTATGACCCTGATGTAGCCCGGGGGAAATTTTGTTCCCTCAGTAATGCCTGTCAGGCAGCTGTCTACTTCATGGCTGCCAATCGCCGGCACGCCTCTTTCTGCAAAGAGCCAACCACAAGTGATGAGCACATTGCACCACATGATAACAAACTCTAAAACTTCTCCCATCTTTGTAAATTTAAATACATTTGCCACAAATATTGCCTGTTTATTTTAGTGAATGCATGGCGTTACAAACATTAGATATGAATATGGGAGCTGCAGTTAGCCGCCTAGCTAGCTAACCTAGTAGCAGATAATTTATCTGATTTCTATTTAAAAAAATAATGTTGCAACTAGCTATGGTGATTAGACATGAGAACACACACTTCAATGATATTCTGTCACTGTTCAAATATTAACAATTGAGATAGACGTCTTAAAAGCAGCATTGGCCAGACTACATTTCACAACTGGTTCCTCAAAGGCAGCAGGTACAAAGTCATACTGCTAAACAATACAGCAGATTTGTGGTGCGGTTTGCACCTGACAGGCCTTATCGAGGTAACCAAAGTCCCTTGGGCCTTGATGTACCTACAACCATGTGACCTGACCAGCAATCACAAATCTGTAGTCCTTAAAAAACTCTTAACTCCAAGCTGTTATGTTCCCAGGATTTGGATTTGAGGAAAGAGGGGGTTGATCCCCTCTCACAACACATTATTAACAATTTTTTACAACTCGGACATTTATGTTTGATTCCACGATGATGTATTCCAGTCAGCTGTCATTTACAACAACAAAAGGCACCGTTGAAAACACAAGGCTTTTGCAGGGCACCTATGGTATGCAAACACACCCAGAGGTATTTGAGTTAGTGTGCGACTACAATAGTTGAAATGGTTTTGTCCAAGGGTCATGCAACATTTTCTTCTCACTGGAAACATTGTCCGTTGTCAGTTACAGCACTGACGCAAAAAAACAGGAAACAGTGAAGGAGGAACAAGGTTGTTGGAGGCAATGGAGTTCTGCAAACAGACCCAGATGTATTAAAGGTGATGTGTGGCAAAAAAAACGTCTGAGAATGTTTTAGTTGGAGTATCGCAGAACCATTTCTACTCATGCGAGACAATGCCATTTGACGGTTCCAGCAAAAACAAAACCCAAAAAAGCAAAATTGAAAATATAAACAATGAGGGGGAGCAAGGTTATTGCAGGCACTGAGGTGATGTAACCAGGCCCAGGGGTATTTGAGGTAGTGTGTGACTAAAACGGTTGAATGGGATGTTTTAATCTAATGGTCCAAAGTGCTGTAGGGGATGTTGGC
>JAXDDW010000010.1:6215000-6260000 GCA_034670385.1 Hoplostethus mediterraneus | reverse complement strand
GAAGATGACGGCTCAGGCCCAACATGGATCCTTTTCCCTGCAATTTGTTATATGGAATTGATATTCAAGGAGTGTGCTGTTGAGTGAGTGAGAGGGCTGTGATGTGATGTTGTTCACAGCCGCGATACAGATGAATTATAAGGTCATGTTGATCTTCCATTACTGTGACACCCTTATAATGAAAGCATGCAGCTGAAACACTCATAAGTGCTTTTACTTGCATGGGGAGACGAGTGCATTTTTCATCATTTTCAACATGTCAAGGTTGAGCAGGAAGGCTGACAGATAGTAATTGAATTAGATTTTATAATTGAGGGTTTCATCCCAAAATATTTAAAAATACAGATGATTCCCACAGTAGGATATAGATATTTGACTGAAATGGGTCTTACAGAAAGACAGTGACTAGAACCAAACAAAAACTAAAACAGATTTTAAATGACGTGAGTAGAACCAACATAAATTTTAGTCAATCCTAAAACCAAATTAACTCCGCTTCATCGTAGAGCCAGACTGGCACCCAGGTTGCACAGCCTTTCATCCTGATTTATATATGGACTAGGTCAGACATATATCTAAGAGGAATTCCTATTATCTCACATATGTTTTCCGACCGCGCCATCTGATGACCCATACTCCCCAGATGGCGCTTTGCACAACACACACAATACGCACAAAGAATGTTCTCAGAGGCACGTCCCATACACACATGCAGGATGTATGCAGCACAGCTGCAGAAATGGGAATATTCTAAAACCAAAAACATCAAATACACACACACACACACACACACACACACACACACACACACACACACACACACACACACACACACACACACACACACACACACACACACACACACACACACACACACAAACTAAGACTCTTGTACCCTAGCACAATCTTCAGACATGAATGTAATCTCCTCCTGTCACCTTTGTCACTGGGTGTATTGAAAAAAATCCCCTTTCAAACTGTTTATGCCCCAAATGTAATCATTAGGACAGAGTAAGGTGATGTAATAGTTTTGAAAGTTGTTTCCGCCTATGAAACCCATCCATCCATGTTGATGCTTAGGCCCATCTGGGTCAGGGTTGCAGTGATAGCAGGGCAAACAGAGCAGCCCGTATGTCCTTTTCCACAGCTCCTCCCTTTTACCGTCACTGAATCAGAAGGCCTCCTTCTGCAGCTTGACAGTCACCCCTAACCAGCGGTGTCCACCAGCAGGTTTGTGCTCCCTCACCATGACAGGGTACTGACTAACCTTTGGGCCACAGCTTGTAGCAGCCGCTAACATGACAGAGGTTTTGAACAGGATCCATTACAGCTCCACGTCTCCAACCTCCTGCAGCATACGGGAAAAAGGTTGTGTGAGTTGAAATCAATCCGAACAGTCTTGCACAAGGCATTCCCAGCACCCCCTCACTACATGTTTGTGTTTACCAGGTCTGTTTCCTGTCATCTGATCCAACTCACCACCAGATTGTGATCAGCTGACAGCTCAGCTCAGACACCCGAGTGTACACAACATGAGGCCTCAGGTCTGATGATGAAACGGCAACAAAGTCGATCAGTGGCCTCTGGCCCGAGTGCACTTATGAGCCTGCTTGTGTTTGAACATTTGTATTTGTTATCCACGGCCAGCACAGAATTCCAATAGTAATTTTATAAACTTGTTTTGTAAAAGGTCTTCATGTGGCTGCTCATTTTTTCCTGAGTACAGAAGCCCAGCGGCCATATTGTTTTAATCCTGTTATCTCCAGCTCACAACTTAATTATCTCATCATGAGATAATTAAATCGTGATCATGGGAAATATCTTGATATCTTGAGATAACCAGATGATTAAGTGGTGAGCTGGAGATAACGGGAGTAAAAAAAATATCCATATTCCATTCCTGATTCCCCGCTGACCCCTTGACATTTTGCTGTGATACCTATTGATCTCTGAGGGAGAGATTTGTCTTTCCGCTTGCTCCCCTTTCCTGCAGGGTCAGCAACAAAAGACCGACCCTGGAGCTGGTGAGGCTTCAGTGTCTGGCTCAAGGACACTTCAACAAGCCATTTGCTGTAGTGAATCCAGGTTGTCCAGTTGAAGGAGGGTCTCCATTATCACAACACGACCCTGCAGGAGACGGTGGATCGTAGGACCGGATGAGTTGACCCTTGATCGATCTCATTGACGTGACGTTAAGGCTGTAGCTGTGTTGCAGAAATTGTCTTTTGCTTTATATCCTCAAAGCAAAAATAACTCTGTGTGTGTGTGTGTGTGTGTGTGTGTGTGTGTGTGTGTGTGTGTGAGCATGTGATTCCTACCCATGCTGTTTGTGCTGCACTAACAACATCTTTGTTTGCCTCTCCTCTGCTCTTTTCACACGGAATTGACGAGCCGGACACATTAAACACAACGCTTTTGGCAGGCAAAGCAACACACACACGCACACACACACACACACACACACACACACACACACACACACACACACACACACACACACACACACACGTTGACGCTCTAAAACCCACAGTGACCTTTCAGACGCAGACTTAACAGCAAGTTTCTCTCCACTGCCAAAATGTCAACATCTTCTGCGTTCTCTCTGCATCTTAGACAAGCCGAGTCGGCAGCAGGTTTCGCCTTCATGTCTCTGCACATCGGGTCACACGCACTCAAACTCACACACACACACACACACACACACGCATGCACAAAACGTCCTACGCAATCCATTCTCAGTATTACATTTGTTGAAGATGTGTCACATCTATCGCATTCAAAAGAAAATAGACCAACAGGCCATGGTGCACTCAGTCTGTATCTAAACAGAGCAGTACAATCTTATCCATTTGCTCCTTTATCAGTACACTCTGAAGGGTTCACTGGAACGCAGTTAGGAGCGAAGGAGCATTTGTTTTGGGACTTAACTGTGCCTGGAGAGGGTCACCATAACTCAACTGGCAGGGGAAGCTGACCCTTTGTCATCGCGCTCCAGTTACTTAGGGATCTTCACGCCTGGGTCTAGCTAACCCGATAAGCACCGTTGTGTTTATCGGGTTAGCTAGACCCAGACCTAAACACCTATGAGTCACACCACCAGCAGCAGCAGCAGCAGCAGCAGCTAGGAGACAAACACACTGCAGAAATGGTCACCTTTGCAAGTCATTTAGTCCCATATTCAGTCTTAAAATATTTTTCTTAAAACAGCCGGTGGGGCTGAGATAATTCCCCTTGTTTCCACTGCAGTTTCAGGTGTGTCAGGAGTTCCAGCAACATGTGACACGTGAAATTATTTTATTCCACTGGCAGATTTTATCGATTGTTTTAAGAAAAATCGGACTCGATACTACATTGTCTTATTAAGATTGCTACTTTTTGCAGTGCAGGCTCTCACAGGTGTATCAGCAGATTGTGTGTGTGTGTTACAGTTTTTTACGATCACTAACAAGCATTTAGCTATACTTAAGATAAAAAAGTGATGAACAAAAAATCCAACATACATGGCCTTTGGTTCCAAATGTGTAAAAATAAAATACACAAATACAGTAAAAAAGGCACAGAAGGGAAAAAACACCAAAATGCACAGTCCTGTTCTACAGTTTTTTTACAGTCGCTAACATCCTTTTGTCCAATCTGTAGTCACATTTTCAAAACTCTAAACACAATTAGCACAACATCCATCTGTTGTGGACCAAACTGTAATCTATACGATCTTCATTATTTGGCCACATGTTCTCGTCCACATCACATCTATGTCGTCTCTCGCTATGCACCTAGATAGAAACGCTTGGCATACACAATATGTGTAAACACAGTATGTGTAAATGCTTTTCAGTATGTCCTACTGTATGTACTGTAACCCATGTTTACATGTAGAGTAGCATAGTGTAAAACTCACTACAGAACAAGACATATTGGAGAGACACCATACCTGGACGTATCGGTGCTGGTGACCCGCTCACTGTTCCTTTCTACAGGGACTGTCACAGTATAGTTCAAGTCACAACTGTGAACTATATTGTATTGTATTTTGTACTGTATTTCATCACCATGGCCTGTACATCACTCACTGCCGAGCAGTGAGTGATGGACACACTGGACCCAGCAACCTCCCGGTGGAGGACGCTGGTCCAGAGAGGAGAGGCAAGAGAAAAGCCACCCATGAGTGCAGCCAACAAACGGCCAAGAAGAGCAGGATGCTCTCATATAGTGCTGATGTAGAGTTGGTGGTCGACGTTGAGGACGGCAATGGATCGAGCAATGGATCGATCAGTACTGCCGTGTCCTCCTCGCAAGACACTGGCAAAACCAGCGGCCAAGGCCAGCTGAAATAGACAGATAGATAATCAGATAGACAGAGTTAAAGAGAATTACAGGAAGATCAGTTTTGTATGTGTGTGTGTTTTAGCTGAATATGAGGCAAAATATGTGGAGCTGCACAAACTGGGGGAAGGAGGCTTTGGCTCAGTTTATGCCGGCTACCGCAGGGAGGACCACTTTCCTGTAAGGCTTACACAACTGTACATACAAGCACGTACACACACACTTCAAACGCACACACACTTTTACCATTATGTCCTCTTTAGGTGCTAAGCCATTGTATTTGTATCTCTGTCCTGCAGGTGGCTATAAAACATATACCCTCTGAACAGGTGATCCGCACACCAATGGTGAGTGAGTTTGATTTGTCCCAACACATTTAATAAGTGAATCAAATAAACAAGAGCGAGTTGGCGTCACCATAGCATTATCAATGGTGATAGCCAGGTCTCGGTGCGGACAGCCCTTCCCCGGGAGGAACACCAGCTCAGTCTTGTCCAGGTTGAGCTTCAGGTGGTGCATTGACATCCACTCCAAGATGTCTGCCAGGCACGCAGCAATGCGTACCTCCACTTGTGTGTCAGAGGGGGGAAATGACATTATAGTGTATTTATGTGTGTATATATAATAGTTGATGAACTTCATCATACTCCATGTCTTTTTTTAGATTGTGAATGGAAAGAAACTTCCCCTGGAAGTGCTGTTGCTACTGAAGGTAGCTGATCCAGGATCAGTTGGAAGAGACGCAGCCATAGCCCTCCTGGACTGGTACGAGATGGAGCAAGAGCTCATCCTTGTACTAGAGAGACCTGCCTCCTCCATGGACCTATTGGACTATGTGATGGAGAGTGGGGGCTCCCTGCAGGAGCACGAGGCCAAGGTAGGTAGGTAGTGTCCCAGGTACCAGCATGTACACCCCACCCGAATGGATCACATCCAGAACATACGGAGCTGGTCCATCCACCGTGTGGCAGCTGGGGGTACTGATGTTCGGCATGGTGTCAGGATACCACCCCTTTGGTACCAGGAGGGAGATCCTCCACAGCCGACCTGCCATGAAGGCAGAGCTGTCCCAAGGTAAGGCAATCATGCACACACACACACACACACACACACACACACACACACACACACACACACACACACACACACACACACACACACACACACTTTTAATACACACTGTCTGTATTCATCTTTGATCCCTGTCTTCCTCTCCAGACTGCCAGGATATGTTGACAAGCTGTTTGTCCAAGGACCCTAAAATCCGTCCCACCCTGGAGTCGTTGCTGCTCCACCCCTGGCTCAACTGATCCAGCCCTTTGTCTGTCTGTCTTTGTGTCAATCCATTTTTTTAATTCATCACAAAATAATCATTTAATAATCTTAATCTTAATCATTTTAATAATCTAATAATAAATCTAACCCCACCCCCCAACTTTGAACTCGTCCTGTCTTCTTTCTTGAAAGGCCTGAAAGACATATTGTAGATGATTTTTCAGCAGTAGTGATGCAGCTTTACAAATAATAATAATAAAGTCCCTGCTAGTCCAAGGTGACCCGCTCACTGTTCCTTTCTAAAGGAAGGAACAGTGAGCATCTGAGCATTTTAGAAACGTGTTAATTGACTGCTTATTGTGTGAAAACAACATGAATTGTGTTAATGGTTTGGTCCACAACTGACGGATGTTGTGCTAATTGTGTTTAGAGTTTTGAAAATGTGACTACAGATTGGACAAACAGATGTTAGCGACTGTAAAAAACTGTAGAATATAAAGAACTGTATAAATTCAGCTTCGTGTGCAGGTAACTACACATATACGCAAAGTGATTGAGGATGAAACAAATTGAAATCTTAGTCCTCTGGGAACCACTGAGTATGTTTGTGTGTGTGTGTGTGTGTGTGTGTGTGTGTGGGTACTTGCACATTTTCTTCTCACTTCCATTTGCCCAACAAGTATGAGAATGAATAAGAGAGATCAAAGTTTAGGTCTCTGGGGTGTCTCTCTCTCTCACTCTCTCTCTCACACACACACACACACACACACACTCACACGCACGGTTGCATGCATGTTCACATGAGGGAGAAGAAACTATTTACAGAGAAAGTCGACAGAAAGTGTAAACATATGTCTGGCATCCTTTGAAAAGACAAATATTTCACTCCTTTCCTCCTTTCATTTCTCCTTGGGACCCACACCCACACCCACACCCGCCCTCCTCCACCCCCCCACCCCCCTTCCTATGATCACACGTTTCTCTCTATGCCTGAGCTGAAAGGAAAATAAATCAGAGGACAAAGAGGAGATAGGAGAGGAGAGGCACGCGCAACTATTTCAGCAAACGTCTGCATGCGAGAGGGAGAGACATTGGGGAGTGTGTGTGTGTGTGTGTGGTGAAGGGAAGAATAGAAGGATGACAAAAGCAAGGGATGACAGGAGAGATGTCATCAGGCCGTGTAACACTGGCACGGCACCTCGGGTGCCATCACGCAGGTGCTTTTATCTGTCTACCCACTCCTCTTTCAGTCCATTCATCTGCCAACCTCTCCATGTCTCTCTCTCGCTGCTAGTTAGGGTGCTGCTGTCACGTCTCTCTCATCGGTCTTGAGAGACTGATCTGAGGGCCGAGAGATGAGGATGATCTATTAATACAATGAAAACCAGAAAGTCCTCCTTTCTCTTCCCTCCATCCATGCCTTCATCTGTCTGTCTGTCCATCCAACCAGCTGTCCGTCTACTCATCCATCATAATATAACACAACAATAGCATGGGATGGCGCATAATGCAAAACACGTTCAACGATTTAACTGACTTGCCCTCTTTGAATGGTTGAAAAATACTTGACTAGTTCAATTTAGCTCTTTTTGTGTGCTCTGGTCCACTTACTTTCATATTGTTGTAACTGTTGTAACTAAAATGTAATTTAACACTATTTTTGTAAAATGCACTGTAAATACATTTGATTTGATTTGAATTAGATTTAAAAAAAAAAAATTTAAAAAATAAATAAATCAAAGAGGATATTTCTGTTTTAACTTTCTGGCAGAGTTACATCACAACATTCCACTGGGCTTGTAGTCATTAACTCCAGCATTAGCTCCTTTTCAACTCCAGTTTGGCGAGTTGAGCTGTGTTGTGGCTTGTTCCCTTTCTTTGGCACAGTCTCAGAAGGAACTTGAGAAGAAACGCTTTGAGGAAGAGGAAAAAACATATAAACCTTTCATACTCAACGGTGTCCCTTTTGAACTAACCAACTTAATAACTAACGTAATGAGTCAGTGAATGAAAGCTTGGTTGTGTGCAAGTTACAGATTGCAATCATATTTGTTGCATGTAATGGTGGATTCATACATTTTATTTCCCTTTTAGTCATGAGAAGACAGACGATTTTGTGTTGCAACATGCCTATCCAGGCACTACTTTACACCATTTGTGAAGGAATGTATCAGTGTCCATGCAGCATTAATGCAAGATAGAAGCATGACAGGGGATTTCCATAATAACTAACACTGTAGAAAGACATAGTTCTGGGACTCCTGAACCTCAGATGCTTCACAAACTCACCAATAGTAGAAGGTAGTCAGTCACTTTTAAATGAATGTCACGCTGGTCTCGTTTCTGCTTACATGCTTATCCTTGTTCATCTTTCATGAATTGTGTGTTTTTTGGTTTCTTTGTGAGTCTGCCCATCTATGCCTGTGTTTGTGTGTGCCTTAGCATGGACATCATTTTGTGTGTATGTGTGTTGTGGGAGGCTTGGCTTGTGAAAGGCACTCTTGAGATCACACCAAGACACAGATTGCAGGTTCCAAAAACAAATTTTATCTACTAGTGGGGAAAGGGGTCAGGGATCTGCCCGGAGTGGACCGGGTATACTCTCATTGGGGCACAGTCATCAAGCAGTGTCTTCCTGGGGTTAAGCAGAGGGCAAGGGGTGAGACATACTGGGGAAGCAAGGACAGAGCCAGTCCATAATCCATGGTTACAATTCCCACAGTTTGTGGTGGCAGTCCAGAGAACCCAGCTGCGCCTTATCCCCATTTCCGGAGGAGCTTTTTCCTCTGCCTCTTCAGACCATTTTGCATGGTGCGGCTTTATGTTTTGGGTAAATTCATGTAGGAGAGCAGCAAGAGCAGTGAAATTTGGTATGAACTGTCCGTAGTACCCAACAAGGCCAACAAAGGTTCCCACCTGCTTCTTGGTGACAGGTCGAGGCCAGGCTGCGATGCTCTCCACCTTTGTCAATTGGGGTCTCATGCCTCCTTTCCCGATCATGAATCCCAGGTATGTAGCCTCCTCCAGTCCCAGACACCACTTCTTGGGATTTGCTGTTAGCCCCGCCTCCTGCAGTAGGCGACAGCATACTCCCGGTGTGGCCTCAGGATTCTGTCCATCATTCGTTGGAAGGTTGATGGGGCACCATGGACAGCAAAAGGACCCAATACTGGTACAGGCCATCAGAAGGGGGGACATGCCAGTATCGCTTTGTCAAGGCAAAGGTGCTTACAAACCTAACAGGCCCCAACCCTAACCCATGACTTGACTTTGTCAGGGGGGCCACAAAGTCCATGGATATCCGGCTAAACGGGGTTTCGATGATGGGTAGTGGGATGAAAGGGTTCCGATACGTGAACCTTGGGGGCAATCTTCAGGCATCGGCCAAGCGCAAATGCTGAGGTAGAGACAGGGCCTGGCGGGCCTGGTGGCCCTCTGGCCCTCAACCCCATCGGTACGCATCACTTGACGGTTCTCTAATAATGCAATTAGCTCCTCTAAACTGAGGGGTCTGGTCTGTTTTACAAACTGCTTTGCAGCGGGAAAGGATGACGCGGTTGATGACAGGGGTCCACCCTCTGCAGTCAGCCAGCTTTGGGTAAGCCTCGCCGGTTGGTCTGGGGATGTGGCTCCACTCACGGATCTTCTGGGAACTGGCTCGGAGGCTGTGCCCATAGGGGCGAAGATGACCACCTTCAGCATGGGGTAGTTTGAGGCATCATGGGTTGACAGGTCATGGCAGCATCTCTGCACTTCCCACGTCAGGAATGCGAACAACAGTTAGTCTGGCGCGGCAATTTTTCCCAGGTAGGTGAGGCATTTATACAGGCAAGGTAATCATTGAGATGAGCTGCAGCTGTGCCTTATTCCCAGGTACACAACAGCTGTGAGTGATAGTATTGATTGTTAACTACCTTGCCCAACCTGTCTGTGGTGGTACGGCTGCTGAAGTCTCTCCCCGGCCTGTGGAGAAAGCCTGGCCCCTACTGGCTATCCACAGTACGTTTGTGCGTCTCTGTGCAACTCTGTGCATTTGTGCTTTTATATATTGAAGTCATCAAAAAAAGTTCATTTCATTAAAGCACAGTAAAAGATGGTACGTGCTGAGAGGAGACATGTCGATCTCAGCGCCTTGGAAAGTCCAAGGCACAATATTGCTATTTTTACACAATATCATTCCCACACACACAATGTGGTGACATGCAGATGGAAGAGATGTAGGGCCCCTGGAGCTTAGCTGTGGGCTGTGAGAGGAGATAACTCAAACCGAATTTGTCATTGTGATAGGTGATCTGTTGTACATACTCCTTAGGGTAGACTCAGAGGGAGCTAAAATACACCAGCACAGCTAGGCAAACTGCCCTGAAGGAGTCCAGTGTGTGTGTGTGTGTGTGTGTGTGTGTGTGTGTGTCCCTTGGCTGTGGCTGGTCAGTATGTGTGTTTCCCCCTGTGGTTATGTCTATGGTTTCACCAAAACCAAAGTGATCTGGCACACACACTGTTACGAGAGAGAGAGAGAGAGAGAGAGAGAGAGAGAGAGAGAGAGAGAGAGAGAGAGAGAGAGAGAGAGAGAGAGAGAGAGATCATCAACCTTGTATGGCATTGTGTTGGCAGTCCTTCGCCCACCTCCCTCTCCTCTTCTTTACTTACTTCCTGCACCCCTGAGTTACATGTTTAATCCCTAACCTCTATCCCCATTTAAAGACAGCGACATCACACAAACCTGGAAGGAAAACACAAACCTCCTTTCATTCTTACATGGTCATTCTGTGGTCACAGGAATATTGTCAGGGCACTAAGACCCTGACCTGACTCTCCTTACTACTGGTTGCTTGTAATTCTGGTGATACAAGAATTGCATCTTATTCCACTGTTGAACTCCAAGAAAATCCCCCTGGAAGTGAGCTTCAACTGAATACTTAAATTGGAAATGTACATGTAGATGCTGACCTCTAGTGGGCAAAATGTGCATTCTGCAAATATGCTAAGACTACTGCACAGTAGGTGACATTTGTCTCAGCTCCTTTTCCACTGACCACCACCAAAATAAGACTATTCATATGACAGCTTATGCTCCACAAGACTGTATTTTACTAAAGGGCGAAGAGTGCTTTGAGGAGAGAAGCATGTGACAGACATTCCTAAAGGGTAGGTGGAGAAGAGAAGCATTACTAAAAAAAAATGCAGTGGATAAGAAATGGAAGAAGGAATGCATTGAAAGAGGCGGCTGGGCATTCATTTTCTATTTAGCCTAAAATTTAGAGGAAGAAAATATTTCTGTTGGTAAAAGAACAGCAGTTAAACCAACAAGATTAAGACTGTAGCATGGTGTGTTGAAGGGAGGCCAGTTTCTAATGTGCCAATGTGGTGGTGGTGGTGGGATGGAGACAGTGATGTATGTATTATGTGTGCTTGGGGTTTCACATTTTTCTTTTAAAACTTTTTTAGCAGATGATAAGAAGCAGGTTAACGTAACAAAGACAGGATTTTCTAGTAGCAACAAAATGTACTCAGTCATTTAGGATTATCACCGTACTTTTTGAAAACGTAACTAGCACACGATAAGAATATCGTAAAGAATATAGTAAGATGAAGATTTCCCAGCAGCAGGAATGTAGTATTATCTGAGTAATGACGTTGGCTTCCTCTATGGAGGGCAGCAAGTTTAAACTTTTAGTCTTCCTCAAAGGGGAAGAAGAAGAAAAAAAAGCCGCTATACTTCCGGGTTTATGCTGACGCGTCGTTAGCTTCTCTCTTCTCTCTCTGTTCCTACGTGTCAGTCTTCTTCTCTCCAGTGCAGAGCAGCAGACAGGCCAGGCTAACGACAACCATGGCACCAAAAGGCAGCAGCAAGCAGCAGTCGGAGGAAGATCTTCTCCTCCAGGACTTCAGCAGAAACCTCTCGGCAAAGTCTACCGCTCTGTTCTACGGCAATGCACTCATCGTTTCTGCCATTCCCATCTGTGAGTACACATTCATGGGGAGACTAGAGAGGCTAGCTCCGGCTAGCTGTCTTAGCTAATGTTAGCTAGCTCTGATTCATTGGGGGCATAGGGAAACTGACAAGAGATTGTTGCTGCATAAGCGATCGGCTTGTCAGGGTCCCTAGAATGAATTATAAAAGAGACAAAATAACACGCTAAGCCTAGCTTGCTGCTTGTACAGACGGGTAGTTAAATTAGAAGGACTAATATAGATTTCAAGTGTGGCTAAGTTACTATAGCGGAGCTATAGCTTAGATAGCCAGCTGGCAATGGTAATCTGCAGTTAAGTTAAATTGTAATTGCTGTGATTAACATTCATTTATCAATAGGAAAAATATAAAACATTAGATAACAGAACCAGTTAAGGATCAGTTAAGTGGATGTTACTGCTACACAGTAACTCCACTTATCCCCCAAGCCCATGCCATGGCCTGGATGGCTGTTGGCAGCTGTAAAACAACTAGTTTCAACTCTCTGGCATAGTTAAACCCAAATATATTGTTCCTTTTACAAACAAGCCACAGTTAATGCTGTGTGTGTGTTTCCAGGGCTCTTCTGGAGGATTTGGCACATGGACCTGGTCCAGTCTGCGGTTCTGTATGCTGTGATGACTCTGGTCAGCACCTACTTAGTGGCCTTCGCCTACAAGAACGTCAAGTTTGTCCTTAAGCACAAGTAAGTTGGAAAAGACACTCACACTTTTTAAGGCACAAGTAAATTGCACTACAAAAACCACATGTATAAACTTGTCCTCTTCTGCACACACTCAGACCAGTAGACATTCTTTTAAAGATAGATGGAGAGACACACACACACACACACAGAGATAGCAAGTCGAACTATGACCGACCTGCTGAAGTATTTTCATTCATTTTCATTTGAACTTTCTCTCTTGATTATCCAGAGTTGCACAGAAACGTGAGGACGCTGTTTCCAAGGAGGTAACCAGGAAGCTGTCTGAGGCTGACAACCGCAAGATGTCCCGCAAGGAGAAAGATGAGAGGTGAGACACACGTTTATCTCAGAAACCCGTACCGTAATCATTTTTATTCAATTGGAAGTTTGCCTTGTGATTCTGGGACAGAACACCAAAATTGTGGTGTCACCATTCTGATATAATTGTGCTAGCGATGTTGGAGTATGGCGCTTCAGACATACACCTGCCCATGTTCTAGTTTAAACATTGGTGTTTAAACTAGATGGTGTCATCAACGCTGATGTCTAACACCATAGAATTAGAAGTAATTTAACACAATTTCCTCTATCAATTTTGTATCAGCATCTTCTCCTTCCATCTCCATCTTCTCAACCAACCAATTTTCAACATGACATGGTAGAATTGTCAGTCTTGCCATTAATTTTTGGCTAATACACTCTGAAGTAACTATGTTTCTCCAGTTTAGGTTCTGAGCAGGAGAGGTTTAAGACCCTCTCCTTTTTTTCCACAATTTCCTCATTTCCAGAATCAAATAAATGTATCTTCTTTTTAAATGTGTGCTCTCCCTCTCCAGGATCCCATGGAATTAGAAGTTCAGAAAGCATTACACTAGACATTAATGCTCTATATTACTGTACCTTTGCACTGTATGTGAGGTCCTGTTACCTGTGCGTCAGTGTCTAGTGTTATGATGCTAGTTGCAGATATGACTCTGCACCAATGCCACCAAGGCAAATTCTGTACAATAATTCTACACGGCCATTAAAGTGTGTATTCTCTCTTCCCCTCTGCTTGGTCCAGGATCCTGTGGAAGAAGAATGAGGTAGCTGACTACGAGGCCACCACCTTCTCCATCTTCTACAACAACACTCTCTTCCTGGTCCTCGTCATCATCGCTTCCTTCTTCTTGCTCAAGAACTTCAACCCCACCGTGTATCCTTTCAATCACATATACATACTGTATACATCAGCAGTAGTACATGTAGGACCAGTTCACAGTTCACAAGAACTTGGTTTAGGACAAAGCTCTAGGTCATGCCTGTGAACCTGTGGAGGTTAGTTGGGCAGTGGACACGTGTTGTGCAAAACCAGCCGAGCAGGATTATCAAACTTACATTTTCACACAAGTTACCCTAAAGTCAATAACGGCAGTGCACCTAATGATTCCACTTCTCTCCTGGTGATGTGTGTTTTTGCCTTAACCCCTTTGTCCTGCAGCAACTACATCCTGTCCATCAGTGCCTCCTCAGGGCTCATCGCTCTGCTGTCGACCGGCTCCAAGTAAAGAAGATGCAGGAAGGAAAAGGAGCAGGAGGGAACAAGGGGGGTAGCATCAGGGAAGGGGAGGGGAGGAGATGGATGGATGGGTGGATAGAGGGACAGGGTTAAGCTGGGGTATATGTTATTTTTGATTAAAATGAGGGGTGGGATTGGAATATCACATTTCAACTTCATGAAATTCATGAACAAATGTCTGGAGGGTCTTTCTCCAGGTCTGTCTTTCTGTCAGTTTCTTTTTGTACCAATAAAGGTGACCAGGTATGACACTTGTCTTCTGCTCTGTTTGTGTGTGTGTACTTGACAGACATGAGTCAGATAATGTCTATGGTTTTTAGCCTGCTTCAGCATCATACTAGTGAGATTTGCCACATAGGACAATTGTTCAAGTGCTTCAAAGTGTAGACAATCAGTATTTCATAATCATTTAGCAATCTTTTCTCGACACTTGGAATTGTACTGACGCAGCACACCCACCCATCTGGTGCACCACATCTCTTCTAATTGCAAAAGTATAAAGGACACTAATGTCTCGAGCAAAAGTGAAACACAAACTTGTCCATTGGCATTATGCATTTATTTAATCACACTTTGATATAGACTATTTACAGAGAAGTCACTATTCAGAACAGGAGAGGAAATAGATGGATGGATGGATGGATGGTCACAGCCTTCAAACAAAAACAATTTTAAAAAAAACAATGTCAAGTCTTTTCCCAACTACAACTTTACCTTTTGTAGAAAACAACACTTAAAGAGTTGTTTTGTGTAATAGACTACAGTTTTCTACTTTTCTATTATTTTCATTACATTTTACAATTGCATTTCTTAAGAATAGTGAATGTTTATGTGAGGCTAGACTCACGTCAGAAAATCTGAGGTTTAATCCAGCCATAGCCCAAACACTTGTATCACGGTTCCAGTTTGACCCTTAGTCTTATTCCCCAGCTTGTTGAGCTGTTGATGGTGACAAACTAATTAGTCGATGGCTACAATCACACAGTCGTCTCCTGACATGGTAACCACCATTGCATATAATAATGTGACACTTGATCTTTGTAGGGAGGTCTTATCACTTGTTCCTCTCCAGGGAGATCAGAACATGGGGTCAGCTACAGCACAGCACCCTGGGAGCTGGTAGATTAAGTGCCTTGCTTAAAGACACTGATGCTTGTTCACACATTGGCTTGAACCTGGGTCCTTTGGTTGAAGATGGACGTTCGGACCACCAGGCCACCCTGCTGCCTCAGTAAGACGGGTCCAGGGAACCGGATTTCCAAGTCTGTGACTGAACTGTTCCAACTGGATTCATTCCAGTTGGATTGTCCCTAAAGACAATGATTAAGCCATTGCCATACACAGTCACCTCCTGTAGGACCCAATATACATACATTACCCACGGCCTACCTTCATTTCTATTTGTAGAATAGATTAGAATAGACCAAACTTTTTAGGCTGACTGAAATCTTGCTGACATACATTCATAGTATACATCATAGAGAGAAGTATCAAACTGATATGAAGTCTCTGGGAAACAAACAATACTTTTTATTAATATCCTATCTGTAATTACCTCAGATTTCTTGTGATTAAGAGACGGAGAGTGTTTGTGCTGCAAGTCAACAAATGTGCCCAAAGTCAGGGCAGTGATTGATTTGGAACCTGGACACCATTTCTATTGATCTCTGTGATGGCTTTATTTCCAGATGAAAGAAAAACAATGGCATGGAGGTGACAAGTGTGAACTTTGAGAGCTGAGCCATAATCATTCTTAATCACGGTCAACTCATGGGATGATACGTAGCTTTGAACAGAAGTTCAGTAGTTTTGAATAATGCCATTAGTGCACTTTTCATTAACTGATTATCTGAGCTCCTTCTAAACAATATTATGGGATAAACTGGAGTTAGAAATCAATTCTGCGTCAGGTGTGAAGCCAGACCTGGAGTAGGATGGGATGAAGACTGGACTCAAACACTGCAGTGGATGCATTGATACTGCTGAGGAGAAACAAATGAACTCTATTTACATTTTATTTATATATTAGCCATACAGTACAGTAGTTTTCATATGCAAGAAAAGAGGCTTAATAATGGTTTTGCTTATGTTACAAGGTTTGCCTTAACATTTTATATACACATACATCTCCCAAACAAAAATAACCCAAAATTTCAAAATAAATTCATTCACTATTCTATAATAAATACTGTAACCTTTGCCGTGTCCAAGATACCTTGCAAATCTCTCTTTTCTGTGCCATTAACAAGTGATTTTAGCAGGTATGACAGGGGTGTCAGTAATCTATTTATTACATAGATTTACAATATTCCATATCACCATGGTTCATTTAGGCAATCAACAATGCAGGTTCAGTTCACAGGCAAGAAAGGAGACAGGCGTCCCCGTAATGGATGCAGACTGAGAGGAAAATAATCCACTTCTTCTTGCAAAGTGTATTTCTCTCTTCTATTATCTAGTGAAGCAGGGCAGCAGTTCCTCAAAAGGACCACAGGGAGGCAACATGCTTCACTCTCTCCCCTCAGAGTCCCACCCCACTGACATTCAATGTCCCACAATCCTCTGCTTCGCAAGGGGTCACTGACAGTGGATTGACTGCTTCATAAAGCACTGTGTTAGAAGCTTGCTGTATATTTCATCAAAACCCTTCTGGTATTATTTTATTATGTGCTTTGTAGAGAAGAAAACTGAGGCACACCATAGAAGGGGAAACATGCATCTATTGGTTAATATGCTCAGGCCTCTCAGCCTATCAGATAACTACAGTATACTATTCTGGATAAAGCTTGGGACTGGGTTAATTTGGTAGGGTTGGGCTGAACTAAGGCTAATTCAAGCTAATACAGAATGGACTCTATGTGAATTCAACCTGGCTTGAGGCTTCATTTATAAAAGGTCGTACATCCAATTATATCGCAGAAATGTGTGCAGGTTGAAATCCACGTGGTGTCATTATTTATAAACCACAGATTCAAGGCTTTTCACCTCCTGACTTGGACGTTTGAAAGAGACGTGAGGGTGTGAGAGTTTTGAAGTATTTCGTGTGCTGCAAACCGCATGGCAAATGCACCGATCAGTGACTAATTCAAGGAACTGAAGCGTGTTCGTGTACACTTAAATTCCTGAGGTACTTCTAATTTATGGGTGGAAGGTGCTTGCGCAGATGTAGTCAGTAGTAATTCTTATAAATGAGACCCTCCGCACCTACTCCGGTAGTGCTTCTCAGTGGCCAACGCGAAGCACGGCATTTGCCTGAAAACAGCGTGCGTTGACCTTCCCTGGATAGATAAAGGCAAACAAAAAAGTGTGCCTAAACGATGCAGTCAAGTCAGGTGTACACACAATTAAAAATACAAATTCTTTGGATCAAGTTGAAGTTGAAATCAAAGTACATTTTTTATAAATGAGGCCCCAGGACTGGCTTGAACTGTGCATGGATATAGTGGTCTGGATGGTGTTAGAATGGAGCTGGATCTCAGCTGTCTTATCTAGGATGGGCTGAGCTGGGATCTGCTGGGCTAGGCTAGGCTCTGCATAGTTAGGTTGGATTGGACAGGGGCTGAACTGGTTAATGGGTTGCATTACAGGCCGCAGAAAGCTGAGCTATGTTAAGCTTTTTCTAGGCTGAGCTGGACTGGACCTGAGCTGAACCTGGTAGAGCTGATCTGAGCATGTCTCAAATAGACTAGGTTAGGCTGTGCTGGGCGTAGCAAAGGCTGGTCTGTTCCAGGCTGAAGGGCTGGAGCTGAGTAAGAGGCCCAAGGAGAGAACCATGGACATTAACATTGAATGGTGGGTCCAAGGTAGTGGTATGGTAAGTAGGTGGGTACAGCTGACCTCAGGACAGTGTGTGTCCCGTTAGTCCACCTGGTTTAGGAGCGGTAGTCCTTCTTACTGTACGGCCTGTTGCCCAGGATGTGGTCAATGTCTGACACCACATGAGACGTCATCTTGGGAAGGACCTGGGAGAGACAGAAAGAGGACGATTGAGTAAGAGAGCAAGGGAGGGAGGAAGAGAGAAAAGGAGGGAGGAAAGAGAGGGGGAGAGAGCAAGAAGAAAGGAGGGAGGGGGAGATAAGAATGTGTGCAGAGACAAGCATGAGTAGATAAACAGGTATAGAGAGGTACAGATACAGTAGTGGAATAGGGAGCACATTTTCAATCTACAAATCAATAGTACTGGAGGATAGTAGCCAGGCAGAACAGTGTGTGTGTGTGTGTGTGTGTGTGTGTGTGTGTGTGTGTGTGTGTGTGTGTGTGTGTGTGTGTGTGTGTGTGTGTGTGTGTGTGTGTGTGTTGTCACCTGTATGGCCCCGAGGTTCTCAGTGAGCTGTTCGGGGCTGGAGGTCCCCAGGAGGACTGAGCTCACCCCTTCATTCCTTAGACACCATGCTGGGGGGGGGGGCGGGGTGGGGGTGGTGGAGAGAGAAAGATGGAGAGAGAGAGAGAGAGAGAGAGAGAGAGAGAGAAACAGAAACAGACATGAGTCAACAACGCTGTGTGTATTGAACTGAACTGAACAATTGAGTGGCGACAGTCAATAAGCCTGAAACACCGACTCAGAGACAAAGTACAGAGAAAAACACTTTATGTCGAGATTTCTCAGGATAACTGAAATTCACACCATGTCCACATGGTGGTGCACTGCTATCATTATTGGCCAAACCGGTGACCTCTATGTAACTCTCAGCGCCAGTGTGTGTATGTGTGTGTGTGCTAGTGGGTTTGGCTGCATACGTACTTTTGAACAAGTGGGGAAGTAAACTTTCACCTTTCCTTCTTGTTCACCAAGTGAACCGGTAATTGTTGTGGGGGAGGGAAAACGCTACGTGCCCGCCCCCGTGCACGTGAGTTCATGTGCGCCTCTTACCGACAGCCAGTTGAGACAGGGTGCAGCCCAGCTTCTCAGAGATGTGGGTGAGCTCTTTCAACTTGGCCTGTTGCTTCCTCCCGTCCTCACTCACAATCTTCTCCTTCAACCACTGGTATGACTGGTGGGGGAGAGAGTGAGGATGAGAGAGAGAGGGAAGGAAGGAAACAGAGGGAGAGAGAGAAAGATATCAAAGAGAGGCATAGACACAGACAGCAAAGTGGGAGAGAGAGAGAAAGCGAGAGAGCAATGCACATATCCCACCTATGTAAAGTTAGTTGGTTGACTGACTAATAATACCAATAATACCAATCGCTACCCAATATATTGATCCTGGTGAAGTTATCTCCTCTGTATGCTGCATTATTTACTAGAATGCCATACAAATGAATGTATGTCTCAGCTCGTTTACCTTCATGGAGGCCCTGGAGGTTTCGGGAATGCCATTTTCATACTTCCCTGTGATGATGCCGCATGCCAGCGGCGACCACGTCATCGCTCCGACTCCTGTCACCATGGAGACCATAAGTGGTTGTGTAGGAGGGGTTTTAGACAGATGAGGTGAGAGAGGAAGTGTGAGAAAAATGTGAGAAGAGTCCCAGAAAAAGTGAAAATATATGAGCAGGTGAGAATAGTTTGAATATCAAAAAAATTCACAGAATGAGTGGAGAATGAATAAGATAAGTGCTATGAATTGTTATAATTAGTTTTAAATGCTGTTTTCTTTTTTACTTTACTTTCTCACCCATGTGTGAGGGTGATGTGATTATAGGATTAAGCTGATTAGACAGAATGAATGATTAACCTGCTACAACTAGTCTGAAGAATGCTACAAGACCAAAAAACAAACATGGATACAACAAAGAAAACAAAGAATACTTGCCTATCTTATGGTAAAGCTCAGGCAGTTGGACTTCCACCTTCTCCCTCTGGAAGAGATGGTACTCTGCCTGCTCACACACTGGAGGGATCAGGTTAAACTGTCTGGCCACCGAATAGGCTTCCTACAGATGGGGGGAGAGAGGGAGAGAGTTAAAGTTAAGAGTTCATAAGGTTAGAGTTAAAATAAACACTGTATGACCCAAAACCTTGACGTATTTGACATATTTGTGTCAAGAATTAAAGTAAATGTCAAGGGTGGCATTTTTTATCCCACCTTTCCAAGTCCCCGCAAACGCACCACCCGCTTTCTCACCGCGCGAGTGTGATGTGCAAGCTAGACAGTTACTTTAGCTAATGATTTTGCCTACTGCCAAAATGAGCAATCAAACATGGCAGAAAGTTGTTTATGTATAATGAAGAAATAACCGACGACAGGCCATGGTATGTGGAATTTATCAGTAGTATCAGAAACCAGTATTTGTTCGTGAAAATGAATACAAGTCACCAACACGGGTCATTTAACGAGAAAGACAGTTTTGGGGGACGACATAACAGCTTACAGTAAATCACCGAATCAATATTCCATATCACAACTCTCCCAAGCCATGCCTGCTTATCCATATCTCCTTCATCAAAGACATGTAGGGAAAACCCTCTCTCTCTCTCTCTCTCTCTCTCTCTCTCTCTCTCACACACACACACGCACACACACACGCTACTCTTGTTGCATCTTTAAACATTAGCATACCCGCTCTGTTATCGAGGAGGCATCCCGCTGTGGAACGCGTCAGGGTGAGAGAATGGTGGGAGGGGGAAGCTATTTGGCGTAACCCAAGGACGACGTTGCTGCCATCACTCAACTTACAAATTACAAGATGCCCTTCTGCGCTGTAATGGTGCCATGCGTGTGTGTGTGTGTGTGTGTGTGTGTGTGTGTGTGTGTGTGTGTGTGTGTGTGTGTACTGCTGCCCTGTCACCTACACAAGAAGCCTTGTTCACCCCTCCTTTATTATTGATGCTATCTAAATTACATGGCCTTCATCTGGGTTTTTGTTCTACAAAGATTTTTTTTCTACCATGATCACAGAAAGACGATGTCAACACATCACGCTGTGGTTAAGAGAGCGCGGAGGTTGATGGAGAGAGAGAAGGAGGGAGGGAGAGCTCAAGAGTGACAGAAATAGTGCTACAGAGAGAGAGAGTGAGGAAGGAGGTGTAAGATATAGGGGAAGAGAGAGTGAGAGAATGAGGGAGGGAGAGAGGGGTGAGAGAAAGTTGAACTGCGAGGAAAGGAGGTAGATTGTTGACAGTAAGAGGAAACAGAGCCGGACCACTGTGCCTCTGTGGGAGCCTCTTCCTAGAAAAATCTGTTTTTTCTAAGATTTTCTCATTCTGCAAACAGTCATTTTCTCTCCTGTTGCCTTTCGTCCTATTTCCCTTCTCCCTATTCTTCTTTTTCTCTCGCTAACGGCATGCTTTTAGATGTGAGCAAGGTGATAAAGATAATAAGGTGTTATGGTGTAGGTCCTGATCCTGGTAATGACTAGTATCTTTAAGTTAATGTTAATGTTTAGGGGTTTTCAGCTCATTCTAGTGGTCACTACTTAGTACCCCTCTTAGGATGTTCAAAATGTTTTTGTGCCAGTTAAGTGTTCTTGTTTCGGAAAAAGTGGCAGCAGCCTTCTGTTGTGTTAGGCAATGGGGTATGAAATCTCGTCTCTCAAGAGAGTATGGAAGCCACTCCATTGACTTTCACTGTCTTACAAAAACGGTTAGTTGCGCTCCTCAGTTCTGGCTGGCTGAATCACTGTTGTAAAATACTCAAATCAAAAAGCACCTCTCATACTGATATTGATGTGTCGTTGAGCTACTGTTCAAGAGCTACTGTTGCATTCTTTTTTGTATTACAGTGGTGTGCTACCACTGTTTTAAACCAGCGATAAGCCACGATAAGCCGTGCTTCACTGCACAGCTGAGAGCCGTTGTTAGGCACAACGCAAAATTGCTGAAGTAACTAAGAAAAAACAATAGCTCAGTTTGAATAGATTTGTGAGTCCCCGGTTCCAAGGTAAAACCAGATTTAGTAACATTTAGTAACAAGTGTTTATGAGCCATTAGAAGGCATCATGAGCACACTGGGTGCACTTTCTATGTGAATTATAGCTGTTTCAATGGGAATGCGATGTGAAATAGACAAAATAGAGAAACTGAGAAAACCAAGAAAGCACAGTAACAATATGTGCAACAGAGTTAAATAAGTCATGTCAGTCACTCTAGATAGAGAGAGAAAGAGAGAGAGAGAGAGAGAGAGAGAGAGAGATCGTCTTTGCTAGCATAAATGATGCCTGTAACACATGAAATAAAGATTAAAAGCTCTTTCCCACTTACCATGATCTCCATGGCCGTCCACCGGGAGGTTCCCCAGTACATGGACATGCCTTGGTTGATCACATAGGTCATGGCCCGCACGATCTCTGGAAAGACACATACACACGCCCACATGATGATCATACAAATTATCAATCAGCTGGATCAACACAGATGAACTGAATGACTGATTTGTTGGTTCACTCTCTCTCTTACACTCTGCAAAACAAAGATAGAAACAAACAAATGTCTTTCTACAAGGTTTATTTATAAAATGGAATGAAAACCTTATCTATAATAACATAATATCTATATCTACACTATCTAGAGGGCTTTCAGATTTGTCCTTTAGCGAGGCCCCTCAACGAAGCACAAAATATTATTTTCCTGTAAACAATACGGTGAAGTTTTAATGACTCATCTTAGTTTTGGGAAAGTTAACATTTTGATTGACATCTCTAAGCGAGTCTGAAGCGCTTGTTTCCTAGGTAACTTGTTTTCAGAATTTAGACAGTTGATAATTTCCACATCTTAGGTTGCTCATAATTACCAAAAACTAAATTGGCACCGTATCCAGTGAGTTGGGTGAGGAGCTGTTTTGTAATACAATCGCATTTCACTGCTTCTTTGTTTTACCTGTCACCTCCCCAGACACATGATAATTCAATTCAGAGTCAGTTCACTCTCAATTTATCAAGTATCGATTGAAGCCATAATTCAATTAGTGATGATAGAGAATCCATTCTCAAACGTCTCTTTATAGACTGGACTAATACCTGATGTGTGACAATGGAGATGATTATGTGTAGGCAATTGATTTACCCTCCGTGCACTTTTATGACATACAGTATGTCGGTATGCACCAGTCCCAACAAACTAACTTCCCAACAAGCTAGCAATGACCTTGTCGACTGTTTAATATTAATCAACCATTCAGAGCCATTTAATAGAAACCCTCGGAGCAACTTCTTCTCAGGAAAGATTTATGGATTGCAAGGAGTGAATGCTAAAACATTTCAGCATGCATTTTGAATAAGGAGATCAGGAAACTGAACCGATTCTCAACACCATGAATGGTATCATGAGGTTAGAGGTCACCAGGCACCAGCCTAGTATGACTGACCTGTAGCCAAGCCCATGAAAAGATGGGGCCAAAAAGAAAGAGTGGGATGAGAGTTCATTCATGGGCTGGCCAATAACAGAAGAGTCAAAAACACTAAACAAAATGGCAAAATCTGACCTAAATATTGGCGCTTACAGCAACGTCTTTATTTTCGTTCCACAGTTTCACAATGCACCGATGTGGCGGAGACCACCCATCTCCTCAAGCCCTTCTTACCTGCTGACACCTCATCCCAAATCCCTAATGACTCCAGGAACAAACTAACAAGCTCCCATAGTAAAGCCCTCTGATCACATTCAAGCCACTGCATTTTTAATGAAGCAATTAGCTCCAACATTGCCAACTGTGGGAGCCAACGGCAGTCAGGGCCAACAAAAACTCAGATTACCGTTGTCATTAGGGTTATTCATCATCGCCCCATGCTCGGTCCAATTATATTCTAGCCTTTCACCAGCGTCAGATAAAGGCGGCTGTATTCCAGGCAGCCTAACTGCTTCTTGGCAAGGCCACAGAATGTGAGGGATTACCATGTCAAAGAAAACATTGACAAAAAAACACAAGGATAGTAAGTGTATAAATAAATGAAGGAGAACAAAAGGAGGAGGAGAAGTTAAGGGGATATCTATATGTAGGAATGTAACATCAAGCAGACCAAAAGGACTTTAAAATGCAGGTTTCTTTTCTCTCCTCGTGTTTAAAATAGAACAATTTGGTAACTGACAATTATCACCCTGAATTACAAATGCAGCAGTAAATACCACCCAGCCAAGAAAGATAACACAGTATTGGACAAGTAAACAATGCTGTCTTCTTCCTCTGTCTTGTTTTTTTTTTTTTTTTTGCCTTCCTTTCTGTCTCTCTCCCAGTCTTCCTTTACTTAACTCTCCCAGCCTTCTTGCCTCCCAACTTGCACACTGCTTGCCTCAATTTCCTGACGACACAACAGGAGAGAGAGAGAGTGCTAAACAAGTGGGAGGAAGGAAGAACGATAGCAGAGCTTTGAGTTGAAGGATTTAACTAGGCGGAAAATTAAAAGAGTGCGCAGATGGGAGGAAAAAACAGTTCAGGTGGTGAGATAATGGAAATATGGAGAGATTACAGGGTGTAGGGGAGTGTAAAAAGTGAATCAAGGTGTGACTTTGTGTGTGTGTGTGTGTGTGTGTGTGTGTGTGTGTGTGTGTGTGTGTGTGTGTGTGTGTGTGTGCAAAATTCTATGTCATAGTGATAGCTTCACTGCGAATTGGTCTGCTAACCAAAATTATGAAACACAAAACAGATGTCAGAACCTCCAAAATCTTACTATTTTGTTAAAAGCACCTGAAGTTAGCTCACTAACTTAAATAACATCCCTTAATAAACTCTGCCTCCACACTAGCAATCATTCTGCAAGCATTTGTTACAAAGTTTTGAAATAGTGTCTCTTCTGTAAACTCAAATGACTTCTGTCCAGTACAACAGGAAAACAAAAACAGCACTAACATTACCTGCTAGCCTGAAAACCCCTCTCGCTAAAAACATGCACTGACAATGAAAAATTCACTGCATTCTGTTTTAGGCCAAGAAGTCCTGCAGGTCAATAAATTCATCATTTTGTTGTTATTGTTTGATTTGTCCTGCAGCTAGTCCCCCTCTAGCCACTGAATTCCACATTGACCCCCAACAACAAAACACATTAATCCTGTTTTATTGGCGTTACTTTTTTGTGCTTATTGGACATTTTTGCAGATATCTATAGAAACAAGGTTCTATTAAAAACTAAACTTTTACGGAAAAATTGTAAATCTCTGTTGCCATCGTTTCAAAGGGAATGTAAAAATAAAGGACATATTGATGTATTGACCTTTTGACGTATATGACACATTGAAAGGTTATTTAGTAACGTAACACTAATCCACTCCGTCCATCACCAGACCAAATGACGTTGAGATCATCTCACGCTCTAGGCTATATAAAGTACTAACTAACTATAGCATCCCTGACTTCAGAGGAAAATCACCTTTGACCTTGCCAGTGACATTTTGACTTGATTGGCTACTTAGTCATGATGCTGATCGGCTGACTCACCCTCCATGGGCGTATTGGTGTCTGGACGGTTGGCAAAAACAACGTCCACATACTCCAACTGCATCCTCTGTAGAGAGCCCTTCAAACCTGGGGGAGAAAGAGAGGGAGAGATAGATGGAGAGAAAGAGATATAAGTGAGGGATGAAAGCGTTGAGAGAGATGGACGGCTCCCTGGTGATTGATTGCCTCAAGAAACTGTCGGTGAGCTGCAGTTAAATGTGTTGTAATCCAGATTTTATCTAGATAGACTTTTACAGAGAAAAAAAGTGCAGAGTGTAAAGCATTGTGTAGAGAAGATTTATTAAAAGCTAGTGTTCGTTCTCGCGTAACCCTCTTTCTGATTTGTTTTTGTTAGTGTAACTTAATTTGTGTGTGTGTGTGTGTGTGTGTGTGTGTGTGTGTGTGCCTTACCCTCAATAATGTGTTTCCTTGACAGTCCTCTCTCTGTCTCTGCTCTGATGGGACAAACACAGATTATTAAACCATTGATTATCTCACCATGACTCTGTCTTTTGTCTTGTGTGTGTGCGTGCAGCGGACATTATTTCAAATTCCCTTTTAAATTACGGATTCAATTGTGGCTTTTCTCAATGAGTATGCAAACTCTCTTTACTTCCTGTGTGTCGGTGGTGTGTTTGCGGCACCAGACCGGACCCGCTGCAGCCGAGAGAACAACAGCTATGTGTTGTGCGTGTGATGTGCTGCATAATTACGCAAGCGCGCTGGTGTTATTTATTGTGCTCCTGTCAGCTCCTACTTGCAAGATGTCATCGCAATAACAATGCTAACGTCTGAATATACACTGCGAGTGGGTGTATGTACCATATTCCTCTCGGGAATGTACTTTTTTGCGGGTGCGTGTTTTGTGAGTGTGCAGACCTCTTCTATATGTTTGTTATATGTAGTGTTTGTTTTAACCTTCTTGACGCACCAGATGGGTGGGATAAATCACTGTTGGATAATCCATATGACATCAGTTAAGTTATCAATCACATTAAAGTATATTAAATTGACTTTAAAATACTCTTCCTGGCACTTATTCTATTGCCCTGTGAGCCAGCCACCACTCAACTGGTTCTCCAAGCAGAATAAAAGCTACTGTCAAACTCAATTTGACTCCGGTCTGGTGACATACGATGTCAGCATGTGCATATCAGTCTGTTTTAGGAAGCATCGCGTTATTTCGGGCAGGACACGTAAGTCATGCCTGGTGCATTAGCCGATCGCGTCAGCTCATCCCAACAGACACCAACCAGGTTTGACACATCAAACAAGGCGGCTCATTTAAGCTGTCAGCTCCTCATTCATCCCCGCAGTTACCTGACACACGCTTGCTGTTGGCTGTGCTATACTACTCCCTCCACCACCCAAAACTCCTCCTGCCTGGGTCCTCAGTTATCAAATATAATTGCAATGGTATGTTTCTGGAGGCTTGTCTCTTGAAATGATGTCTCCTGAGAGTGTTCCTGACTGAAATGAAAATATGAGTTAATGTGCTCTCTACTGTTTGGCAGTGTGCTCCATCCACACTCGCTTCCCTTTCTGTCCCGGAGAGGAAGGATGGAGAGCTGAAGATTCCTGACAAGGATGATGGAACGCTCAGGAAAGGAAAGGAAAAACTTTCTGTGATTTTGGGAGGCTAAACCTTTTATTGGATTTGTGATATGCCTTCAGAGGGTGATGTACTAAAAGTGACAAAAGACACTGTATTTCATGTAATTGCGTGATTGATACATTTGATGTTTACACTATTGAGCAGCTGTAAAGGGACAATAAGACAATACAATGTCCCTTCAGTCACTGAAAATTAGAGTTTAAGATGTCTTACTTACTTCCCTCCCCAATAGAGTTTAGTTGTAATGACCAAAGTGGATCGCCTAAGAAAGGACAGAGGAAGACAGAAAATGATGATCCGTACATGTGGTTATCAAAGGGCATTCTGGCTGCTCTTATTGCGGCACATCAACTGGCAGCACTATAAGCAATCATAAGATATACACATTTTTGTAATTTTAGTTGAAAAATAAATTGAAACCATACAGTTATTTACTTATCAAGTAATCTGTAATAAAAATCTGTAATGTAATAAGCAGACATGAACCAGAGGCGGGCAGAAATTACGTCAACCGTCAGCTTCTTATTGGGGTTGGGCTGCACCCTATCCACCCTCCCCATCACCACCACCCTACACACACACACACACACACACACACACACACACTCACTTCCATTCTAAAAGAGTTGATGTGAGTGAACTTCCTACTGCCCCTCATCCTCAAACGGGTGGACCAAGCATAAATACACATATTTCTAAAGAGGTTTTAGTGACGTCCTGTCATTACTGGAGGCGTGCCTGGGGCTCTGTTATGCTGAATCATTAAAATCTAATTCCCCAACTTCAGCAGAGATGACAGACCAAACCATTTCTGTTGTCATCACACTGGAGAGCAAACTTGACAGATTATTTTTCAAGTGACGGTGACAGATTTGCTAAATGAATGTTGAGGCTGTCTCCAACGGTGATGAATTGCATCCAATTGTGAAAACTGAGTGAAATTATAATTTCCACTTAAGATCCAGAAATCCAGCAGAGACGAGCCGCTGTATGTTACGCGGGCGATTTTCAACGAGCTTTTGTTCCGCTGAAGATTTCATGTCAAGTTTAAAACGACTGTGGATCATCATCACTCGGTACAGCCTGTTCTTTCCTATACTTGTCCTATAATCTGTTCTCTCTGAACTAGTGACGTAACACTCAATTGAATCAGACAGACACTCAGCTGTCAGGTTTGGCATGTCTTTACTGCACCAGTATCAACCGCCTACTGGTGTAATGTAGTCAGCTCAGTACATGACACTGAGTTACATAATGGAACAATTAGCCAACGCAGGGAGAATAGATGAGAGACTAACGACAACAACTCCATACCGAGTGACAGATGAAGGATTCATCATGTACGGGGCACACAGACACATGCACACAAATCCGTAGATGACCAACACACACACACACACACACACACACACACACACAAGCCGCTTCTCTGTTTGAATTTCCTTTGATGGTAGGTCTCCCCAGTCCCTGCCTGACCGAGATGATCAATAATAAAATATAAATATCTCTACAAAGGGAATATGTGAACCTAGAGGAAATTGAAAATGTCTGCGGTTGAAATTCTCTAAGTGGAAGCATCTGCGGTGCTGTACTTTGAGGCACAGTGTGTGTGTGTGTGTGTGTGTGTGTGTGTGTGTGTGTGTGTGTGAGAAAACAAAAACAAAATGCTGACAAGGCAGAGATCAAAGTACCTGTCAGTGGCACGGTATCACTGTTAATATTCTGCTTTACATCAAGATCAAACAGAGCTCCGACTGTCTCTCGCTCACACACACGCACACACACATTTACACACACTCACACGCCCATCACAATCACAAAATCTCTCTCTCTCTCTCTCACCCACATCACCTTTGTCTTTCTGTCTGTTTCATGCACAACACACACAAACACACAATCCTCTCTGCCTCTTTCATGCAACAAACACACATCCTCTGTCCCTCTCTCTCTCTCTCTCCCTCATACACACACACACACACATTAATATGACCATTACCTCCAGCATTTCTTCTTGATAATGTTTCCTAGAATGATTTCAGCCCTGCAAGGCAACAGACATGAGATGGTGTTATTAAAACTCACTGTGAATTCATAAACACTTCCTCTGCATCACTCCCTGAGTTCACTGTCGATCAACAGCATCTAGCACCAAGTGTTTTAACCAGAAATTCAAAAGAACAGAGTCTCTTCTGATGTAACAAGCGTTTACTTTAAACGATTGCTGTATATGTCTTGATTTTGCATTTTATCACTGAGCTTTTTATATATCTATTTATTTTTGGTAGAATTTCCGATCAGGGTAGCTGGAGAAACTCACTGACATTGTCATTCTAGGTGTGATTAACACTAGACAAGCTTGAGTCACTGGACATCGAGATTTAAAAATGTAATTTCTCCAGCATTGGAAAAGGAAATGCACCGACTCACTCCTCCATGACTTTTCTTCAATGTTTGGGTTTGAAATTGATTGAGTGCTGAGACAATAATTACAATCTCCTGACTTGCCCTGACAAAAATAATGCAGTCTGGAGAAGGTGGTCTGAAGGATTGGGTATCGAGGACCGGTGCTGATTAGGTACCGGTCCCCGGTTCCTGATTGGCTGTGAACCAAAACACTGAAAAGCTCCTGGACAAATGGTACTGCTATCAGTCCTTAAGTATCTAATTCATTTTAATTCATTGACACATAGGTATTTCCATTATAGCCCAGCACAAGTAGTTTACATTCTGTGGATTTCAATTATGGCGGAGAAGTTAAAGCAGTCAAACGTGTGGGCCAAGTTTACAAAAGACAGATGTCATTTGTGCAAAAAACATCCCAACCGCCGCAACTCCAGCATGGTATTGATTAGAAGCAGTGCAGTGTCTTTGACTGCTCGAGCAATGTTTCTGCTGGATGCGATACCGGCTCGTCCTCGTCCGGTCGAGGTAATGTACCTTATCAAAATAAATGAGTCCAAAATCGTCAACGTAGGGGAAACCAATGAAATAGCAAGGCGACGTCTTGGCAGCAGGTTTCCAATCACTCTCAATTTCCTTTCGTAGCTACTCGTCAAGCTGCAGGCATCACATGCCCGGTGGTAGCGAGTTGCATCAATCAATCGAGAAAACTACCAGCAGGCATTTAATGTCCACCTATTTAAAACTGTTGTGAAAATGACTAACAAAACAATTCTAGGGAAAGGTGGGAGCATTTTGAAAGATTTGTTTTTAGTATACAGCTACAAATTGAGACCCGAGGCCTCCAGGTTGTTTTGATGTTGACTGACTGTGTGGAACTCGTTGGGATCTGTATGAAATCTTTAGGCTATAAATGAATGATACAAATACTTCCTGGAACCACAGTGGGGCCAAACCTCTGCACACCATGTCACTGAGTAATGAACAGGCTTCTATGAGACACACTCTACTGTGCTCTACTGTACTGTACACAAAGCCACAGGCGTGCATGACACTTACTTGCCCCCTGCGTAGACCTCAGCTGTGTCGAACAGGTTGACTCCACTATCGTAGGCAATTGTCATCAGCTGCTCTGCAACCTGGTGAGAGGACACAGAAAGGTCACACAGGGGTCATTGCTCTGGAACCAAGGAAGCAGTCATCAAGGATACAGTGCTGGCACGTCAATATCTGCTGTTTCACATTCCCACAGCTCCTCTGGTTTGCTTTCTTCAGATCAAAGTGATACAGGATTAGTGGCAATAATAAGACACCGATGCAGTGATAACGTGCGTGTTGACACTGTATCTGTGTCTTCAGCACCATGGGCTCTGATGCGGAGCGGCCAACAGAGCCTTGTTTGGTCCTAAGTCTCTAAGTGGGAGCACATTGTACCTATCTGTGAAAAATCTTTTGACTCTGATCTAGTGTCTACTCATCCTTTAGTTAATAAATACTCATGCTCGATGTGTGAGTGTGTGTGTGTGTGTGTGTGTGTGCGTGCAGACCATCCATATTTGTGCAGACGTGAAGGCCATAAATCATTAGATCCAGATCCAATTTCCTTCTGGTGAGTTTTGTTGCGTGGGGACTGTAAGTGAATTTGCCATCATTTCCCTCTGGAGGTTTGTGCTTGAGTGAGTCTGTGAATGTGCGGGTAGAGGAATGTGTGCATATGTGTGTTTGTTTTTACATGTGTGCATGAATGTACATAATGTGCATGTATGTGTATTTCTCTCTCTGTCTGCCTTTGGGTGTGTGTGTGTGTGTGTTTTTCCAGTCTGTAGTGGCAGACAGTAAAAGTGTAATCTCTCCTCTGAGAATCTGTCTATCTTCTCAACCTGGGGCCGACTGTATAAACTATGTGTATGCACAAAAAGTGCACAAACTCATTCAAAAAACACCAAAAAGTGTGTGTACGCCACTTTACACACAGGATTCGGGTGGTGATAATGTGCGCACCGGTACACGTCTTTCACATCATGTGTAGCAATCAAAGTGTGAATATACAGCTTTTTTTCTTTCACTGCATCATGTTAGTATCTTATCTTAAGTCACTGCGAACAAAAGTACAAAAATTGGACACACTCATCGCTGCTGTAGACATCCGCAATGTTCTGTTAGCAACTTTGTGACTGTCACTTGTTGAGAAATCAGCCGTTTGTTCTCACATGTTCTCCGTTTGATCACAACACAACGTCTGGTACCTCTGCCTGTTACAAACCAGATTTTAATGGTTTCCCGGGTTAGCATAACAGAATGCCGTTGACAGGAACTCACATAAAGAAATGACGTACTGACATCAGACGCTTTCAGAAAGGGTGAATGGAAAGCGAGAGTGGAAAATGCAGTTCAGCTACATTTCATAATGGGTCACAAGTCTTCAATCTCCAAGCCTCCGTCTGCCATTAAGGCAAACAGACCAGAATGAAAAGACAGTGTAGGATGATGGAGAGGTTAGTTAAACAAAGGAGGGACGGGAGAGAGGGAGGGCAGAGAAAATGAATAGCGTCTTCTTTCTATTACTGGAGCGGAGATGGGAAACAATCTCTGCCACAACTGTTGGGGGCACCGGAGGGTGATTTTCAATAGCGAACAGGAGAGAATGGAAGGGTAAGAGAGTTATTTCAGAGAGGTACAAAAACATAAGGAGAAATGGAAGAGACAGAAGAGAGAGAGAGAGAGCACTGGAAGGATAAAGGGAAATGTGTGGAGTGAAAGAATGCAGAAAGCGAGAGAGTAGAGTGGTTAAGAGATGGGGCAAGCAAAATAAAGTAAAGTAAGTTGAAAGAAGCTTTTGAGAGGTAAAGTGAGGCTGAGGGTGAGAGAGGGAGGTAGCGAGAGAGCGAGCCAAAGCAGCTCTGACCCGTCGAGGCGTGGACCTCCACAAGACCTCTGAAGGTGTCCTGTGGTATCTGGCACCAACACGTTAGCAGCAGATCCTGTAAGTCCTGTAAGTTGCGAGGTGGGGCCTCGATGGATCGGACTTGTTTATCCAGCACATCCCACAGATGCTCGATCCGATTGAGATCTGGGGAATTTGGAGGCCGAGTCAACACCTTGAACTCTTTGTCATGTTCAAACCATCCCTGAACAATGTTTGCAGTGTGGCAGGACACATTACCCTGCTGGAAGAGGCCTCTGCCATCAGGGAATACCGTTGCCATGAAGGGGTGTACTTGGTCTGCAACAATGTTTAGGTTGGTGGTACATGTCAAAGTAACATCCACATGAATGCCAGGACCCAAGACCCAAGACCATTGTCGAGAGCATCACACTGCCTCCGCTGGCTGGCCTTCTTCTCACAGTGCATCCTGGTGCCATCTCTTCCCCAGGTAAACGACGCACACGCACCCGGCCGTCCACATGATGTAAAAGAAAACGTGATTCATCAGACCAGGCCACCTTCTTCCATCGCTCCATGGTCCAGTTCTGACGCTCACGTGCCCGTTGTAGGCGCTTTCGGCGGTGGACAGGGGTCAGCATGGGCACTCTGACTGGTCTACGCAGCAAGCTGTGATGCACTGTGTGTCCTGACACCTTTCTATCAGAGCCAGCATTACGTTTTTCAGCACTTTGTGTTACAGTAGCTCTTCTGTGGGATCGGACCAGACGGGCTAGCCTTAACTCCCCACCCGCATCAATGAGCCTTGGGCGCCCATGACCCTGTCGCCGGTTCACCGGTTGTCCTTCCTTGGACTACTTTTTGTAGGTACTCACCACTGCATACCGGGAACACCCCACAAGACCTGCCGTTTTGGAGATGCTCTGACCCAGTCATCTAGCCATCACAATTTGGCCCTTGTCAAAGTCACTCAGATCGCCCATTTTTCCTGCTTCCAACACATCAACTTCAAGAACTGACTGTTCACTTGCTTCCCGATATATCCCACCCCTTGACAGGTGCCATTGTAACGAGATAATCAATGTTATTCACTTCACCTGTCAGTGGTTCTAACATTTTCCTGTGGGAGAACACATTGCAAAGTGAATTGCATGGCTGGCTCTGCTGCAGGCTTGACGGAGAACGTCCATACAGTAGCAGGGAACAGACGGAAAGAGAGCTTTGTCTCTCACGAGGCCCGAAACAAGTAACAGCCTCCCACACACACACACCACCCACACACACACACCCTGCGATGGTCTTACGACTGTGCACCCCCTTCAAATATGCCATGCCACAGTTAACATCCACAGGAGACGCTTATTTCAAATTCGAGTTACGGATCCACTTTTGGTGTTTTTTGAATGAGTAAGCAATGATGACTTGCCACCATGACTAACTCTTTGAGCTTTCTCTGTCTGGGCATGTGTGACTGTAGTAGAGAGAAAGACAGAAATACAGTATATATACGTGTGTGTGTGTGTGTGTGTGTGTGTGTGTGTGTGTGTGTGTGGCCCCCAGACAGGCTCTGCTGTAGTATCCAAGCGTGTTTGTGTGCCAGATTTGTTGTCCATTCCTTAATGAGGACAGGCACACTGAACTCTCTGAACCACCGAGGGCGTACAGTATATTTAGTGAGTGTTTGTTAACCGTGACATTGAACAAGGGACATTTAGGGCAATGTCGGACTTTTTTAACCCTACAGCAGAACATGTGATGGCAGTTAGCTGGAGCAATGGCTTAAGGTTGCATGTCCAGCGGGAACCTCGCTCTGCAAGAAAAATCAGCCTTTAGCAAAAGAAACATCTGACACATTTGAGATCGTTTTTTCTATCGTCACGTAGCGGCAGCATTAGTAGCCACGACCAGCGCTCTGCTCGCCACAACAGAGCACCCTTGAGGACACATTTAGGGTGATACCAATTCATTTAGGGACACTCAGAGTAACGGGGGGATGTTGAAGCTTAGAATATACAATATAGCATGTGAGTTGATGGCAGTGAGCTGGTGCGGTGAGCCTTAAGGTAAGAGAAATAACACTGTTATATAAGCTTATTGTCTCTGTGGCCCTCTAGCGCTCTGCTCCCTTTAATATTGGAAGTGTCGGTGTGTGTGTGTGTGTGTGTGTGTGTGTGTGTGTGTGTGTTCTGACCGTGAGCAGACCCCAACAGCAATTTCAGCTCATATTACAGCTCATGAACACGGATCAAAGCAAAAGTAACACACACACACACACACACACATACCCACAGTATTCCCTTTACATGTTACCACCAGAGTATATCTGTTGGGTCTCTGGTAGAAAAGGGAAAGTTGACCGACAAGCCAAATTGCCATAAGGTCAGTGTAGTCCTTTAGTGCCTGCTGTGGGCTAGTCTGGCTTGTAGGTAGTTGAACAGTGTAAGCCAACCGATGATCATCCCAACCAAGGTTCAGTGTGACACCACTGAATTAGGGAAAATGGTGTTACAGGGACCCCGAGTTCACACTGCTAGCAACTTGACTGATGGGTCGCACCTATTCTGAGTGATTGTGGGCGATGTGAGAGTTGATGAATGCATCTACGTAGTGGTCGGCAGCTAAAACATTTTGAACTGGGGAGAAGCAAAGGGAACATTTATTTATATGGAAATGTAATAGATTATTACTTAGAGATATGTGTGAAGCAATAGAAAGCCTGTCCCACTTGATATGTGTCATTAAAAATGGCCATCTGAAGCGCTCTCCCTGAAACCCAAGATTCAATACTCATCACTTTATTGACACATCAACCATTTGTCTCAATGTGTCCAGGGTAGACCCAAAACATCACACCACATACAAATAACACCCATCACTATATACAACACAATCAATCAATGAATAAGTAGAATCCAGTCAAAGTAAAATAAATACAACATGCAAGACATATCTCATACCTCATCTGTTATCTGTCCCCCGAACGTCACCCACGTACCTGGAAGAGGGAAAGAGAGAAATTTCAACATGAGGAAACATTTCCATCCATTCATTCCTGTTGTGTGTGTGTGTGTGTGTGTGTGTGTGTGTGTGTGTGTGTGTGTGTGTGTGTGTGTGTGTGTGTGTGTGTGTGTGTGTGTGTGTGCGTGTGTGTGTGTGTGTATTTGTCTGCCCTTCTGCACTCATTGACGTCATGGGTGAATGTGTGCATTCATGTGTTTGTGTGCCTTGTTTACATACTGTACATGTATGACCTCATGTCCTTTTGTATTTGTGTACTTTAGTATCCTCATGTATTTGTGCCATTCTGTGTGTGTGTGCGTGCGTGTGTGCAAGTATGCATGCACATAAATCTGACTACGTGTTCTTGATTGCCCTGTAAACACTGCTGATGAGACAGACAAAAGGCTAAGCCGCGGGAAGCAGAGACACTAAATCCTCACCACACTCTCTCACTGAATTATGCATGTAGCGGGGTTTTGTCAGAAATCGCTTCCCATGTAGATTATGTCGGGAGAACAGTTTTTAGCTATCTCTGTCCCGCTGTGCCAGACAGACATAGAGAGGAACACGTTTTTTTATATTACCAAAATGTCTGATGCAGGGCTTTAAATGGTGCCTGGCTTATGTGTATGCTGGGGAGTTGCTATGAATACTGGACTCAAGATATGATGCAGGCCCATGCAGTCTGGGTTGCAATAGGTTGGTTTAAATTCAGCAGGGGGACCGAGTGAAGTGCGCACCACATATTTACAAATACATATTTACATATTTACTTTTGTAAAGGAGAATTCCACCAAAATTCAACAAAATGGAACAAAAATGTGATGGACTTTTGACACCTCTGCTTCTCCTCTCTCTCTGTCTGTCTTTTTTCTGTCTGTCCTGTTGTCCCTCTTTCTCTTGGTGGGGGCCCTCTCTCTCTCTCTCTCTCACCCACCACCTGTCCAACTCCCCAGCAATTTTACACCAAAGGAACAGAAAACTTTTTAATTTGACTCTGGTAACCTCCGTTGCACGACGGAATACATCAGGGGACACGAAGAGGCACTTTACCATCTGCTCATTGCAATAAACAGGATATAACTACAGCGCTGAGCTCATTATTCCACACATCATGATACCGCCAACTCCACCGAGGATTAACAGATGAGGATGAGGATAAATTGGAACTGTTGTTACATGATAATATTACCTTAACTTAACAGGCACGGGAAAACTGCATTTCCCCACATGCATCATCAGCAGAATTGTAATCTTTGAAGTTCATCCAGCAGAATGGGATGGCGTGTTGAATAATCAGTGGTTTGGGCTTTGTGGAAAAGTCGCTCTTGGATATTGTTAACGCCAGTAACCATGGCAACTGCAACTACACCTGCACTTATCAGAGATTGCAATTAGTATAGAATATGTATGTGTGTGTGTGCGCGCGCGCGTGTGTGTGTGTGTGTGTGTGCAATCAGCCGTCTAAGCTGTCTCCAGCATAGTGGGATTGTAATCATACAGGAGGATGGCCAGGGTTGGCTTTGAGCCTTGCACAGCTCCAACGTCAGAGAGGTCCACTGAGTTTTCTGTTTGGTGGGAATTAAGTCCCTGTGAACAACAAGCAGCTCTTTTTCACGAGCAGCTGCTGGTGGAAAGCGCTAGTAGTGGCACTTGATGTTGCTATGCGACAATAGTAAAACTGTGTTTAACTTTAAGTGAACAGGCAGGCTAAGAGCTAAAAACTCTCCTAGCAATGTAAGCAAGATGCCCCTCTCCTTGAAAAGTACATGAGTAATTGGAGCATCTGGAAAATCTATATTAATAAGAGAATATATCTAGAGAGGTCTTTGGTCAACTGGACACAACTCAAAAATCTCTTCACCATCCTCAATCTATCTCCCTCCTCCTATCTCTCATCCCTTGTTTTCCTTAACCCTCTTAGTTCACCGTGTATGGTGATGTTTCGTTCCCACACCACCTGTCATGCCTTTAAAGACAAGAAAATTCACACGAGCACAGTGCAGCACAGTACAGGAAGAAGAGTTGGAGGAGTTAGAAGAAGGGAAGTAGAAAGAGGAAGGGCAGGAGTGGAGGAGGAGGAGGAGATGAAGTAGTAGGGTTAGCAGGAAGTGTCATTATACTATCAAGGACGGTAGCTTCCTCTCAGTGAGGAGGAGGAGGAGTCCCTTTACCAGTCTTGAACCCGGTCCTGTGGCTGCCGGCAGCTCTTGATCTGGATAGAGCATAATGTTTCTCCCTGTGAGAGTTTAACTGACCTCCCTGAACTCATCTATCATCATGTTGGCCACCAGATAGAAAGGCTGAGTGATCATTTAAACATTGTTTGTTCAATTTCCAGTACCAACAGGAGGTTGGTGTATTCCCTCTGTGAGCTGGTGATGGTTGGATGGCTGTTGTTATCTCTACTGTGCTCACTAACTCTGCCAAAGTGCCCTTGTGCAGGCAACCCCTTGCAGTCTGATCTCCGGGGTGGAAGTTTAGAGGTCTAAGAGAGTGTAACAAGTAAGAGGATGCAGTTTTACTTCATCTGCATCTACTTCCAATTTGTCCCCGTGTTGTACGACCCAAACTGCCGCTTACAGCAGAAAAGATTGAATTTTAATAGCTGCAGAAGATAAATTGCCACTATGGAATCTGAATTGTTCACTACAAAGAGCCCATTTCGATCTTCTTCATGTTTGTGGGAAGAAAAGGCCATAACTCCCATGAGGCATCAGGCAAATCCAAGTCAAGTGTTGTTATGAATAATGGTGAAATAAAGGTGAAAGGTCAGATAGGCTTTTTCTCAGTAAGGTCAAAGGTGAACGCAAATCAGTGATTGTCATATAGCGGGTAAAAAACGTCAGAGGAGAGAGGTCATACGAGGTGAGGTACTTTAATTGTGTGTGTGTGTGTGTGTATATATATATGTGTGTGTGTGTGTGTGTGTGTGTGTGTGTGTGCACGCACTATAAAACTGCTTTCTCGTTTCCCTTAACGAAAGAGAGAGAGAGAGCACACGCACATGCAATCATGTAATGGTGGAAGTGTTCGCCCGCGCACTGAGAGGATTCAGCATCTTTATCTTTAATGTAAACTAAACAGCAGCGACTGCAGAGAGCGACACATTTTGCCACCAGGCCTCATCGGGTTCGCTCATGCATGCGTGTGTGTTTAAGAGTGAGTGCGCGAGGAGTGTTAGAAAGGGTCTTCGAGCAGACGGGGAGATTAGTGACGTTTAATTTGGATCACATCACATCAGCCACCCAGGCACTTCAGCAGTGTCATGTAAGAGAGGAGGGCGGGTGGGTGGGTGGGGGGAGGGAGAGCAGGGGGCGGGTGGGTGGGGAGGGTCAACACACATGCACATACAGTACATTGCACACTGTAAAGGAATATCCATCTTAACATGTCGTTCGGTCTAGTGTTAGTGTCTCAACAACACATTGAGTATTGTTGTCTTTCATCATCATCTTATTTCATGATATCGCCACTTGTCTCAATAAAAAAGTGAAATGATCTCACCCTGTTGGCATTATTCGCTTGTTTAACGCCAGACAAGACATTAAGACTCAATATATATTGACATTTCTTGGCTTGTTGAGATGGACATTTTTGCAGTGCGGTGTCTCCTGCGCTGCTTCCTCAAGTTCTATTGATTTCTACACAAAAAGAAAGATGCTCACTTGTCCACTGCGTTATCTGTATCGGTTTCTGTCTCGTCTACTCCGTCTGTTACCTCATACGTCGCTACTCTAAAAACATCAACCGCACTCACTACATTTTTAAAAACACTCCAAGTTTGGAGACGGTTCTCTGTCAGTGGCCCGGGGGGGGGGGAGGGTTTGCATCAGGGTGAGGGTTTGTAATTGCATTCCCGCTTCGTTAGAGTGGGTTAGACTGAGAGGAGGCGAGGCACAGAGAGGAAATGACACATGATTAGGATTGGTAGCCATGTTTGAACCCCTCATTGCCGTGAGTGAGTTTTACGCCCCTTCAGGATGCTGATCCGACTGGACGCTCCAACGTTTTGGGATTTTAAAGGTAGCAGAGAGGCAGAGCTAGAGGTGCTGCAGTGCTAGTTGGCCCGCCCTGTATTTTCTCCTGCATTAAGTACCAGTGACAGCCACGTAGAGGTCCGTCCTGCCGGTGGAGAATGCAGCAACAATGCCGCATCAGTGCAGCAAGCGTTCAGAAAAAAAAAAACTGGCACTTGTTTGACAGCGGCATCTTGGTAGTTGGGCAGAGAGCAGGAGAGAGGAAAAAACATAATGGCAAAAGGGTTCATACAGAAGTGCTGATGGTTCAGAGTGCACTGTAGATGCTGATCTACACACACACACACACACACGCACACACACGCCTTTTCCCAACCAATTAACATCGTGGAAACCAGAGTTTGTATTGACAGCCGCTGCAGTGAAGACAGTGCAAATTGCCCTGCAGTCAATCTCTCAGCTGCTTTTAGTGAATAAAATGGTGACAGTAAAGCAATACATTGCCTGTTGCTGCAAACTCCCACTGGGAGCGGTCGTAAAATACGCTGGTAGTACCATAATGAAGCCGTGTGCTTATCAATTTATCCTCAGCATGCCTCTGCATTGGTTTTCACTTTCAGATTCACTTTCAATTCAATTTCAGTACTTGATGAATTCACAAGATTCAAGATTCAAGAACTTTATTTGTCACATACACACACGGGGTGTGCAGTGAAATGAAAAAGTGGCAATGCTCAACGGGAATGTGCAAAGGGCAACAGTACACAGTATTTACAATTTAAAAAAAACCACAATATTTACAGTATTACAGTAAGAGCTCTTATATAAAAACAACACAATATTTACAGTAAGAGCACAATAAAAATTATAGTAATATGAGAAATATGAGGAATGTATGTATGTATTACAATATAAATGTGTAGTAGTCTTTACCTAAGTGTGTGTGTGTGTGTGTGTGTGTGTGTGTGTGTGTGTGTGTGTGTGTGTGTGAGTGAGTGTGCATAAGAGAGGCAGTGTGTGGGTCTTGGTGGGGGCCCTGGTGAGGTCGGTCCTGATGGCCTGAGGAAAGAAACTCCGTCTCAGTCTCTTTGTTTTGGTTTTGACATCGGCAGAAAAAGGTGAAACACACGTGTGTCATTTTCGGTTGCATGTGAATTGAATTGTCTTTAAACAACGCCCTCCTTAATGTGAAATTAGATGTTTTTTGTTTTCCATGAATGGAATCAAATTCATTGATATTGAATTGGCTCTCAAGCTAATGAACGATGTATTGAATTTGACCAAGTGCAGCTGATTTCAGAGGTCTCTCTGAGTGCACCCCGGGGACCGAGGACGGCTGCTGCCGCATGAACCAGGGATCATGTTTCAAGCAGTCAATAGTTTTTGATTGGCCTGTACTGGGTGAAGTACACAGACAGGTACCCTTTGTTATCATGAATGAATGTTATTAAGGGCTAAGACGAGCTCCGAGTAGCCAAGTAGAATCAAGTAGAAACCGTAGCCCATCCACTTCTATTGTCAAAAGTAATTTCCTGCCTACTGAACATTTAATGACAACCTGACAGGAAGGACTGCACTGGCATATGGTAAGTCATCCTATAGGGGAGGCTGTGTAGTGTGTGTGTGTGTGTGTGTGTGTGTGTGTGTGTGTGTGTGTGTGTGTGTGTGTGTGTGTGTGTGTGTGCGTGTGTGTGTGTGTGTGAGTGTGTGATTTCACAGATATCCAGGCCAAGGCCGCTTGCATACACAACCCATATCACACTTCAAACACCGGACGACAACAAAAAGCTTCCTCTCTGAGCTTCTTCCCTATGGGAAGAAATGTGTGTGTGCGTGTGTGTGTGTGTGTGTGTGTGTGTGTGTGCGTGTGTGTGCGTGTGTGCGTGTGTGTGTGTGTGTGTGTGATAATCTGTGTGTCAGAGCCCCTCTGATCTTGCCTCAGCACAGAGCTAACCTCTATCCAACCTCCTTTAACCCAATAACAAGCCGTCCACGCCGGTAGCTGTGCCCAGGGAACGCAATTACACATGGGGACAAGAGAGAGAAGGACAGAGGAAGCAAAAGAGAGAGAGAGAGAGATGAGAGAGTGGAATAAAGTGTGGAAGGAAGAGAGGGAGGAACGGGGGCAACAGGGAAACGACAGGGCGAGAGGAAGAGAGGAAAAAGCAGGTGAGGGAGAGGGAAGGAGAAACAGATAGGACGAGGGCGAGGGAGTGACAAGACAGGAGTCATGTCTCTGTAGCCCTCTTCGTCCTCTTCATCACCCCCCCCCCCTACTTTCTCCTCTCCATTGCTTTCCATTGCCCTCTTTCTTCCTCATTTTCCTGCATCTCACTTCCCCCCGTCCCTCTCGCTGTCCCTGGGATAAAGATGGTGTGAGTGGAATGCTGATTCATTTGGCTGTGCAGCCTCTCTCCAGCACACAGCACCTGAACGCCACATAAACTACATTTGATCAAATCCTTCAGTCTTGCAATAGTACCGCAATTCTTCCTCGTTTATACCGGTAGAACAAAATAGGTTTATATTGTAAGATCGAACTTAAGATGACATGGTCAATTTAGATGCTGTAAGTGAAATGTGTCCTCATGCTCGTGTCAGGTTCAGGGTTTCAGCCCCCCAGCCTTGCTCAAGGGCATTTCAGCACCGCGGATGATACTGTCGTCAGCACTACACAACTATCGGGATACAACCTCTACTTAGCGCCTGGGATTGAAGCGACTGGTTGTTACTCAGCCACTCCGTTTCCAGGCCGATCTGCTGCCCTACATCATTATTTCACAACTTGAGGATATTTGATCAAAAGCAGCTCCATCTCTCAAATTGCTGGTTTCCAGGCCACTTTGGTCTTCCTGACGACTGAAGAGAGAGCAGTAATCACGTTTTAAGAACAACCCTTGTTTTGGAGCTACAGTGCAGCAATAATACAGCAGGCATGCATTGAAGATGAAAGCTGGAATTCATCTGACGATCTAAACTCTATATATACATGTATTCTGGAGCAGTTTCATGTAGAATAAGGGCTTTACTTAGCTAATGATGACTCAAAATACAGGACTGTTTCACCCCAATGTTTCTTAAGGTAAAAACTAAACTTTTGCAGCCTGAAAGCCTGGAGCCTAAAACCTATAATTAACGGCGACATGCTGTGTGCTGTCCTTGTATCAAGTGTGAAAATGGGCTGAATAGTAATATATAGTAATATATTTCAGTGGAGGAAAAAAAAAAAAAAGCCCTTAATCTAATAAACGTAAATGACGCCAGGCACGGTGTTTCTCAGGAGGCGTCATCAGGCAGTTGCAGATTGGCTCTTGAAAAAGTGTGACTCCTGCAACTGTTACATCTCCTCCTGGCTGCGGTTCAAACAACCAGCAAGGGTTGGAATCAAATGACTGAATCAGGATTGAACAGCGCCAGTCAGGTGTGTGTGTGTGTGTGTGTGTGTGTGTGTGTGTGTGTGTGTGTGTGTGTGTGTGTGTTGGTGGATGTTGTTATGACCACCCGCTGTAAATTTCTTGTATAATTGTCGACCTAAGTGATCACAGTTGTTATACCAGTGAGGCAATCTACTTATGCTAATGCTTTTTGGTAGGGCATGCATTCGATCAACCAACCAACCATACACACACACACACACACACACACACACACACACACACACACACACACTTTCTTCTCCCTCCTTCCTCCTCTCTCCTTCTCGCCCATCCTTCCTCCTCTCTCCTTCTCGTCCTTCCTCCCCCCTCCTTTCTTCTCCTCTCTCCTTCTCCTTCCTCCTCTCTCCTCCTCTCCCCTCCTCTCCTTCTTCGGTGTCATGTCCACCCTGGACACAGCATGTGGCAGCCAGCTGGCATTAGGCTGACCTTCTCTCCAGCATTCAGCCCGGCTGGTTGGAGTCAGACGTCTGTCTACCATGAACCCTGTGCAGGGACCGGGAGCCAGACGCTCCACGCCACCCAACAACACATTTGTCTTAGAAATAAAACAAATATATGTGTTCCAGTGGTAAATACATTTGTTGTAACAGCTTCATAATGTGGTTATACCAGATTCATAATGCATTATAGTGTATTATGACATTTTTTGATGCCACCATGAGGTAATTCTTATTTTCCTTATTGTGCTTATAAAAAATGTCTTCTAAAATTATTATGTCTTGTTCTGATGCAGTTATGATGTTTTTATTAAGAGCTTATGATGCATGTATGATGACTTTTAATGTGTTATGACAGTTAAAGTGTTACCAGAATCTCCTTTTCAGGCAAGACCCGGCCGAGAGAGCAGCATCAGTACAGACATAAAACATAAAAGTTGCAGGCAAGGTTTGTCATTGTATAGGATTGTATTGGAGCACCATTCATGTGGTAGTAAACTAAATGTTTATTCTGTTAGTCTTGAATGATAGATAGATAGATAGATACTTTATTGCTCCCTGGGGGGAAATTCTGGGGTTGCAGCAGCATAACTGTATCACAAGAAACAGAATGTACAAAAATAGAAAGGCCTAAATACTAAATACTACAATACTATGGTACTAGGTGACATAGAACCAGGATGTAGAGTGGGTGGATGGCATGTTTACATGTATACAAGTAGGGAAGAGCGAATGAATGGATGGTACATACAGTATATACAGAGTGGTAACGGGTGAATGAATGTGAAAGGGAGAGTGGCTAAAGTGGATAAAGTGCAGGGCAGTGAATGAATGAATGTGAAAGGGAGTGAGAGTGGCCAAAGTGTAAGCCATCTTTGTCCCACTGCACAATGGCAGACTTGAAAATGGTAAAAATGATTCACTTTATAACGCTAACAGTCAAATATGGAATATGGCAACACTGCTAGTGGGTTAACTGTACACAGCCCATGTGTATCTATCGCAAATATTTAGACGAATGCATCTTTATTTTTACTGTCAGGTCACAAAAACTAGCTCAGTCCACTATCCTTGGCCCATCTGCACATTCCCATCATGCTCTGTACCTTGTTTAGGGCTCCTGGGGACACTGGGGAAGTTGGTGAGTTAGAGGTACAGCGCTCCAAGCAGTTTCTCTCTCTCTCTGTTCACTTTTGCCTTACGTAACATTGTATTTGCTGTTGTGTATAGCGAAGTGGACAAGAAAAAGAGAGTGAGAGCAAGTAAACACACTCTCTCTCTCTCTCTTCTCTCTCTCACACACACACACACACACACACACACACACACACAGTCCTCTGTTGCTTGTCTGAGAGCTCTGCATGGGGGCAGAGAGAGGGAAGCTTGGAGTGTATATACAATGTATGTGTGTGTGTGTGTGTGTGTGTGTGTGTGTGTGTGTGTGTGTGTGTGTGTGTGTGTGTGTGTGTGTGTGTGTGTGTGTGTCACTAAATATTGAGGCTGTAAAGTGGGTTTGACCCTCATCCGCTATGAGAGGTGGAGAATTTTCATCAGCCACCCACATTGGGTGGGACACACAGGCACGGATGTGTGTCCCACTACTGGAGATGTAAGGGAATGCAAATGCTCACCACAGTAGTTAGGGGTTAGTAGTAGTCCGGTTAGTCTGCCTGATAACATAACAAGCTCAGTGAAATATCACAACTCAATCTCTACAGGTCACTTTATGTTTTTATTCATTTTAGTTTTGTCTACTCTCCATTTGTTCACTATTTAACTGGACAAACGTGTACATATGAAATCAATGTTTAGATAACTAAAGCTCAGTTATCACTATTAGAATAGAATAGAGTAGAGTACAACAGAATAGAATAGAGTATAATAGAATAGAGTATAATAGAATAGAATAGAATAGAATAGAATATAGTACAACAGAATAGAATAGAGTATAATAGAATAGAATAGAATAGAATATAGTACAACATAATAGAGTAGAATAGAATAGAGTAGAATAGAATAGAATAGAATAGAGTACAACAGAATAGAATAGAGTATAATAGAATAGAGTACAACAGAACAGAATAGAGTATAATAGAATAGAATAGAGTACAACAGAATAGAATACA